>JAOWBH010214318.1:0-17019 GCA_028566215.1 Silene coronaria
CAACAATAGTAACAATAAGCATAATAATAACTATAGAAGCGAACCTTGCCCAAAAACAAAAATTTACCAAGAAGCGAACCTTGTCCAAAAACAAGGATTCATTATTTACACCTTCGGTTTGGCAACTACCAGTGATGGTAAAACATAATTATACTCGTGAGTGACCATGCCCAAAACATAAAAATATACTCCGTCTGTTCCAATCATTTGTTTAGCTTTGACTAAAATACCACTCACAAATAAAAAAGGTAGACAAATGAATGGAACAGAGGGAATACTTTCCAACTTTGCAAATTGCTCGATTACTTACTCTAGTATGCCTCTAATTCCCTAATATATACTTCGTATTACTTTCCACGTAGCAATGGTTCAATGCTCATGAAACATGATCAGCCTTTTCCTAATTTGGGGAAATGGCATTATTTGTATGTGTTCATCGAACTCGCCGTACAAATATGCAGACTACTCTGAAATTTCTTCTTTGGTGTAGTAGTGTGCATAATTGCTCCATTTGTGTAGCCTAATTACACAGAATAAAGAGCACTATTCGTGGTGTATGATCAAGGAATGCCTCTTATGATTTGCTACTCAGTATGGAAGCAAGATTATTGGGGCCAGGAGTCTTTTGTCTGAAATAGTTTGCTCATACTTACTGTAAAATGAGATCACCAAGGATAGGGAAACATAAGAATACATAAATGCTAAACTGGGCATGGTTCTGGTATATCAGAATAAAAATTAACAGTAGCTAAACTGACAATTTGTCACTGTCAAAATTGCCTTAGTAGCATAAAGGTTATACCATTCAAAACTGCATATGACCACAAACCAGGTGTGCCAAAAAACCCAAGCACTCAAAAACTAAAAGCAAAATAGTAGCAAGAAAGGATTATAACAAAATCAACACCTAAAATATTCAATAATACAGAGTTGGAAAGCACAAATATGTCCTCAGATGCATCAAAGGTGCTTTTCAAATCACCTTTTTTTAATTCATGCGCGTTTGAGTTCTAACAGAACAACGGGTAAGGATTCACGAGGTAATTTGTTCTTTTATCCTATTAAATGAAGAAGTTAGGTTCTCTTAATTAATTTCTCCGATTCTTCACTTCTTCCTCTCTTTTGAACCAATCTATCAAAAGCAGGTCTTAAACCCCTTAAAACAGGCACCAGCATAACCCCAAAATAGCATTAAATCATCAAATAAATAAAATACAATCTCAAACGGAAAAGGCTCAAGTGAATAAAACAGAATCACAAAGAGAAAATCCGCCGAAACATGCTCACCTCGAAGCAAATGTGGTATTTTTTTTTTTCCACAATTGTAGCGTGATTTCCCTACGAAGCTAATAAATTACACTATACCTCAACCTTCTTCGTCACCAGCCAGCCCACTTTATTCCTCTCAGAAGTACTTAACATCGAAAAATCGACCATCTAAAGAGGGGAAACAAATTCGCGGAGTGAATGTTTAATGTGATATTTCCGAAAAGATCAGTAATTTACCATTTACATCAAGCTAAGAGTGAAAATATATGTGCAACTTATAGTATACACTTTGATCTAATCGAAGATAAATTCCGAGACAAAATGAGTTCCAAATCATGGCCTTCTGGTTTCATACCAGTAAGTAAACTATCAATTATGGCCTCTCATTCTCATCAGCCCCTTAAGTATTAGCTCTAACACTAACCTGAAGTCTAATGCACCGAAAAAGACGGAAAACTTTCCCTCCATTTGTCACAACTCATAAAGGAGTGAAGACTACAGAATATCTCTGTATAACGACGGCCTCAGTTTGGAGTGTCCAACCTGTCATGTCCATATTTGGAGCTTAGTAGCCATAACAATAGAGTTCAAAAATCAGAAACCACTTAAGATGATCTATGTACACTTAATCAGCAACTCATAATGACTTCACCCAATAGTGTTTATCAATTATCAACCAAACAATCACAATGTAAAAAACATCAAGCAAATGATCTATGTACACTGCCTAAATCTCGCAGTCTGAAAATACCACACCCGAATCAGCACATTTCATGCCATTCGAAAAGAAGTAAAAGTATGATCAAGGAAGACAAATAAAGTATACCTCCAAATAGTGAGAAAGAACAATTAGTGTCTTGAATTGATCTTCCATTTGCCGATGATACATAAACAAAAAAGCAGAGAAGAGAGTTAATCAGGAGTAGTAGTTAAACAACCAGGAATAGGTAACACCACACATGGCTGAATAAAATGCAAGTGACGGGAAGAATATATGTGAATACCACTCGTTTCGGAATCAAAAAGAGACCACCACTCGTGCCACCGGTTCCATCGTCTCCTGCTCCGAACACTTGCAAGCAAGAAAATAGGACATCACAATTCACAATAACCAATTTGAAAATACACTCCTTATTCAGTTCGAAAAAACACCAAAAGAGTTAACAGTACAATAATTGATACTTCAATCAGTAACTCAACACAAAACGAAAGTAAAAATAACCCAGAAATTTCAAAGTACAGTAACACAATCTCTGGGGCTCTTGTCCACCACTCCTCTTAAACCAAAAGCAAAACAAAATATTTTTTTCCCTAATTTCACAAACTTCACGCAACTAATTTCAAATTTATGCATTGTCCCCATTGTAGTGACAAGAGAAACTTAGTACCGAATACAATTGATCTCAACATCTAGAGAACAATATGCTAACATGAAACAATCCCTGAAGCAGCCAATACAGGAGGGCATCACAAGGAGGCATCATTAAACGATCAGCCTAAGAAAGGTAGCATAGTCGACTCCGTGTAAAAAAGCGAAAAGAGAAAACATAATCGTATAAGCTTGAAGATACAATGGAGGTAATTAAGCCCACACTACCTCACCAGTGCCGATGTTCATCTCGGTGTTGTGATTACTGCTGATCTCCGACCTCCGTCCTCACTGCAAGAACATAGCAACTCCACTTTCAGAAGCCACTCAGTATCACTGGTTGTCCTCCGATCAGAGGCATGCAAATGTATATTGAAAAAAAAAAAAGGAAATTAAATAAGAGTGAGTTAACCTTGTGCTGGTTAGTTGGGATGCACCAACCAGTAATCGGAAAAGCATAGCAGACAGTGGTTGACTGTCGACTTCACTAACCATTATTAGACAAATAAAAAAATTAGATATAGAGCAATAAAGCTGGAAAGTACGAGTAGTACATTAAATGATGGATGAATAATTCACAAGGTAACAAGCAGCAAAAAGCCAACAAACACCAAAAATGTTCATCATAAATAGAGATAAGAAGATATATCAAACATGCAAACTATGTTATTTCTAAATAATTGACTTTGTTAAATGAGTAAGATGAAGGAACTAAAGAGTTAATTAAAATTGAAATGGGGAATGAGAGCAGGAAATAGAAAATTAAAGGGGATATGAGTACTGAAAGAGGGAGAAATGGAGAATGAATGGTGGAGGTGAGATAATTGCTACTGTACTGTCTGAAACAACATGCAACAAAATGTATGGAAACCGACGGATGCACTATCACGCAAAATCATACCTGTATCATCAAATTGGTTGATAAAAACTTCTAAAATAGCTGAATATCAACACCATCAACGCAATCGAACCCACCTGCTACTGATCCAAATGCTCACACTGTTCATGCAAATGTTCTATCTTCTTGGATCGCATATAGTGCGTTACAACTGATGATTGAAGATGAAGAATTTCGGCACCCCACATGCAAAGGTTCAACCTAACACAGGAAAAATAAGTAAAAAATAACAAAATAAACCGGTTCAAATGTAATTGCTTTGGGGTAATTTCATGAATCGACAAGTCAAAAATACACAAACAGTAAAAAGAACAAATCAATCAAAAATCGTAACATAGAGCTAACACCAGATCAGTCAGAATTGGACAATAAACAAGCAGCTCCAAAAATCCAAAACTATACACTAAGATTCAAAAACATGCAATTAAACTTCATGCAATTACTGGACAATTAAAGCCTCTCTTAAAAATTTATCGACTTGGTAAATAACCAACAACATGCAATTAGGCATCATGCAATTAAACATCATGCCATTACTGGACAAATTAACCACGAATATAAAACAATCAAACTAACATATAACTTACCTTGTTAGGATTAGGATTAGGATGATTTCTTGTAGGATCGCCTCAGAAAAAAGAAATACTTGTATAAGGCTGAAATTAACAATTAATTGAATTTGTTAAGCTGAAATAGAGAGTGACGGATTAGTAAAGTAAAAGGAGATAAGCAGATTCACAGAAGATTAGCAGCAGAAAGAAGAAAGAAGATCGATCAGAGAAAAGAGAAACAGAGATAGAGAGAAGGGGAAAGCCACGACAATAATATAACAATAGCCAGGGGCAAAATGGGGAAATTGGTAGTAGTAAAGTGCAGTGCCCCAGGTTGTGCTACACATATAAACAATCAACCGGAGAAACACATAGGAATCAACCGAAAATAATCTATGTAAAATGAGTAAAGTAGAGTTGAAATGGAAAATTGAGTGGCCGAGACAAAGGTGCGAAAATGGTGAGGTTGGAGATCATTTTAGATGAGATGAAAACAAACAAATTAATTTAATATAAATTGAGGAAATGAGAAAATGGTAAAGAGGAAATGAGTGTGAGGAAAATAAGGTAATTGAGTGGTCGAGAATTGAGAATGATGTTGAGGATGAAATTAGAGCTTAGTTAGACTAAAGCAGGGGAAAGTGAAGACTAAACAAACAGGAGGTAAGTATCACTGCATATCACATGATATGCACGAATTCTACTGTCGTGGCTACAGTAAGGTGATTTGGGTTTTTTTACCCAAGAAAGACAAGAAGACACAAACCAGCAATCACAATCAAATTTTCTAACTCTTGTAGTTTCCTTGCCAACATTAACAAAGCAAATACACAATTTAGTACTCCGAAATTAATAATTTCCAAGCTACAAGCATCAAATTGCATCCTATCATAACCAAAACATGCAGCTCAATAACTAATAGCAATGACAGTTAAAATGAAAATCCTAAATCTCCTAGATACATGATTAATTAGTGTAAAAAATCCTAAATCTCCTAGATACATGATTAATTAGTGTAAAAACTACAATCCACCCTTTGACCTTATGTAATGCAAAAGCGAATTTCCATATCCTAGCACTACTGCAATCAGTAAAATGAAAGATTTTAGTATGGCAACTTGACGATATCTAAGTTGTGACTGTTGAAAGAAAGATACAAGAGAGGAAACAAGAGATACCTGCTCAAGTGTGTTAGCATGAATAACATCGGAGGTGAACGCCTTTTAATGTAAACCTGCAACTCAAACCCAGTCCATTAAGCCCACATAATTAACAATTAAGATACCATGCATAATTAATTAAAAATTTCAGTTACCCGAAATGGGCATCACCGATTCACTGCCAATAGACAAATGATATGGTGGAGATGATATTAATTCAACCTAGAACATTGCAAATTAACCCTAAAGGAAGCAGCAGCAACTCAAAACAAAACGGGTACCGACTTTTTTTCCAGTTTTTCTACTTCCCTTACCTCTCTATAATGCTCCTGTCATTTCCCCTATTCTATTTTAGCCCCACCCAATTTTCGTTGCTAGTTCCCATTTGCTAACTGATCCCAAACCTGCTCATCTACGGGTCACACAAAATCTACGTTGGGCAGCCTAACTCGCATTTGATCACCTAAATAAAATTTAAAATTATCAGAATATGGAAGGCGACTCATTATCAAAATCCAACCTAGTATTAACTAAACAAAACCACAATGAAATCAAGCAACATAAATAAATAACCGCCTACAATGAAATCAAGCAACAACGATAAACAATCACCGTCTCATATTTTAAGACGGTCTTATACAATAATCATTGCTAATTTAGAAAAGGGTTGTAAAACTAATACTCGAATCCAAGTGAGTATCCAGCTATGCATTATAAGGACCATCAGAATGATGATCTGAATTCTTAGCAACTAGAACAGATGAACCAGTGATGAACTCATAGCCACATCATGCAAACCTAGCTAAGTCATTATTTGTTTTATCAGATATTTCATTGAACCATTAATTACCAACATCATATCATTGAACCATACAATCAAAATGAACATTCCATGCTAAAAACAACCACCAAATTTACAAGTGAAAATAATAAAGAAAAGTTAACAGTAACAAACAAACTACTTTTTTTAAAACTTTGACAGCATTATTTGAATAAAAAGTAAACAAATGAGTGAAACGGACGGCGTCGTTACTCACCAGTTTCAACCACCAATTGAAACCACTGGTTTCAAGGTCTCCTGCTACGATCTCCGATTTTAATTTGATAGAGAGAAAACTAAAACTTTAAGCTGCACATTGTTGGAGAAGGAAGGATGGATTCAGGCATGACAACAACGATGGGGGAAAGGAGATGAATGTTGCTTATCAAATCTTATTAACAAGCACCTGGAAGAAGACTTTAACAAGCGATGACAAAGACAACAAACCTGTTTCCATAGTTTAGAAGGCCACAAGGCGCAAAGGTGGGCAAATCATAGTTGAAAAGTGTGATACACCCATCATATGAGAAGAAAACCTGAAAAGATAAAATCATACCGAATAATTCATAATCAGCAATAAGCGATGGTTGAGTGTTCGGACTCTTTGTAAGTGATCGCAAAATGTAGCAGTATTGTGATGTTTGCCATCATTTTTTTTAATACTAAACTCGATTTTAAATTTTGAAAAGAATAAGAGCCTGAAGTGGATACGACTCAAACAATGTAAACTACCCTTAATCCCTTATGGCCTTATCATAAAGAACATGATCCAAACCGATGCCTCAAAATCAACCCAATTAACCTTAGTGAAACCAAAAATCCAAATAACACAGATGTAATCCATAACTCATCAAAAACGCAACAATTCTGCATAGAAAATTAAACCAAAACAAAACATATGCAAAGTCTCTAAAAAAAAGCAACAAACATAACCAATACTTGCATGGAACATGACCTGAATCAAACAAAACATCAAGCACTTGGAGAGACAAAATCATCAATGCATGCAGCAGAAAATAGCTTCTTACGTTGGCAGAAGAAGACACTATCCATGCATGCAGCATAACAGATGCCTAAATCAAATAAACCCTGTAATCGAAAAACAGAAAAGGAAAATGTACTGACCTCTGATGTGACACGCCTATTGGAAGGAGGCCAAATTGCAGCGCTGAAGAAGATGAAACACAGGTAGAATTAAAAAGAAATTATTGCATGCAATCAAATTAAACCTAAAAAAAGTCCCAAATTAGTGCATGTCATCAATTTAAATCCAGAAAAACTAAACCCTAACTTATTCATTATATATATATATATATATATATATATATATATATATATATATATATATAAAATTTAAAATTTAAAATTCACAATCAATAGATGACAATCAATGACAGAGAAGAAAATCACACGGATCAACACATCAACTTACCTGCCATGCGTGTTCCAAACAGTCGGATTCAATTCTGGCGAAGTCGAATATAGACACCGAAAGGAAAGGAAACAGAACGAGAAGGAGAGAGAGACTGAGAGAGATACGAAGAAGAAAGAAAAAGAAACCGCCCAAAGAGAAAGAAAGAAAAAAGGGAGGGAAAAAGGAGGACAAACAGAAAAGAGGAAGAAGGAAAATGAGGAACGATAACAATAATAACAATAAATAAAAGATAGGGGCAAAATGGGAAAAAATGGCCAAATATACTGTTCTGGGAACAGTAACCCAAGTTTGGGTTTTTAAAGGAGTTAGGAAATTAGAGCTGATAAGTCTAAATTGACTTGGGTGACCACACCCGAACCCAAGCAAACCCGACTAATGACCCGAGAATATTGGCGATTGCAACCTGGTGATCAATGACCGGAATCCGATCCGACCTAATATTGACCTGATTAAATTGATGACCCGACGGTTAATAACCTTAATATTGATCAAAATAAAAGTGATTTGATGTTAAAATTGATAAGTTTGACTAAATAATAAAGTAACTGTAAGCACGGAAATTTTATAAAAGTGTCGGAAATAAAATAAATATATTATTTTAAGCTAACATCAAAATTTAGTTTAATTTAATTACATTTGTCTCGCTTAATTGAATCTGGATCGACCCATATTGCAGATTATGTTATTATTTGGGCTCTAAAGCAAACAAAATGGTCAATTGGGCCCAAAAGAGAAGTCAAACTCACAAACAAAATCCCAAACTTCAAGTGTAATTGTCAAGGGAGAAACTCTATAAATATGACGAGTCTTCTCCACCATTTCAAAGGGTGAAAAAAAATCTCTTTACAAATAATAGAGAAAATCATTTGTCAAAGTGAAGAGAAAAGAGACATAAAAAACTCTCAAATTCTCTTTACAAATCTTCTTCGCAAGTAGTGAACAAGCACCACTAAATCGTGCCGACTACGCAAGGAAAATCAAATAAAATTCAAGCATCGAAGAGAGATTCAAGTCAACGCGACCCTCTCAAGAAGCGAAATTCAAGCAAGCGACCCTCGAAGATCGAACTCTCGCGCCTTTAATATTGTTGTAGAATTTGATGATTCAAATCAACGCGACCCTCTAAAGAAGCAAATTCAAGCAAGCGACCCTCAAAGATCGAACTCTCGTGTAACACCCCACGTTAATTGAAGATGTCTAGTGATAAGCTTAAATGACCAGTGCTTAAAGGGATTAAAAGTACTACTCATATCATCAAAGTGTACTTTCTTTTATGGTCATCCATACAAAAGAACTCCGCAGAGGTTGTTTCTCTATTTTGTGTTACAGTTGATTGCAATACAAAATTTGTTGTTATAGTAACTTAACCAAATAATAGTTAAAAAAACTAAATTTAATGGTAAAATAGTGAAATAATGAGATAAAGTAATCGGCCCCGATAATGCCCTGACCCAAAGCCGACTCGACCCAATACATCATTTGACCCAACCCGTCCCTAACTCAACCCAGAAAGTTAAGTTGATCCGAACCAAACCCGACCCAATTGATCCAATTGACACCTGTACTCAAAATAACGATTTTACTCTTAATCATAAGCACGAGAATACCAAAGCGTTCGTTATTACCTTCAGGTTCGAACCCTCCTAACACGAAAATGGTCTTGAGTCTCGAGTCTCGAGTCTCGAGTCTCGAGTCTCGAATCTCCGTCTCCGTCTCCCCAAAGAAAAATTCGAAGGTACACCAGTTATATTCCATATTTCCATTATCGTAATTCATACCTAATTAAGAGCCCTCCTTTCCTTTTCTATTTCCATTATACTTGGGTTGATTATTTGCTGAAAATGCAAATATTTTCATTGGTTTAGTGTATGATGACTAGGTTTATGAATCTTGTGTCTTTGCGTTTTTTTGTGGGTTCCTGAATTTGGGTTTTTATTTGCATAACTGCATTAATGATTTACTTGATGATTAATTTCATAAATAAACGACATGCAGAACAACCAAGAGATGGAATTTGACTGTGGATAAATTCTAGGATTTCTAGTTATGTTATCAGATTAATTCACATGCAGTGGTGAAGCTAGGGGGCTTAAAGGGCCACTCACCCAGCTCAAGCATGAAAATTACGAAGTTTTTAGCTAAAATTTTCGATCTTTTTTCGAATTTACCTTATACTATTATCGTTTGCTCCTGTTGAAATTTTTCGTACCTGTTAAGATCAAATCCCGTCTCTCCCACTGGTTATACCATTAGTTATGTGTATTGAATGATCTATTTGCAATTAAGGATTGTTGTTTAGATATTTGAAGGAATTTAGTGGGGATAAGATAAGGGTTTTTGACTCTTTGCATTATAGAGAGAAATTACCAATGTGATGGAGATAATAATCATTAGTATGCATAAGTGCAGTAGATGGCATTTACTTGTTCATTTGTTGGTGGTGTTAGTACATAAGATTATGTTCAACAGTTCAAGTATGTTGGTGGTTATAATGATAAAACTACTTTGTAACAAATTTGAATGAAAGAGATTGTTGTAAACTGTAAATAACATAGGAATGATGGAGAAAAATAGCTGTTCAGAATACGTTCAAGACTTGTGATATTCGCTTTGCATTCTGTTAGGTGTATGTTGGATTATATTGCTGCAAATAACTGTTCTGATTGTTCTACTTCAGGTACTGCTGGAGTACTTGTGATTTCATTTGGGATTGGTAACGTTGTAGCAATCTTGGCAACTTGGCCGCACCTGATCATAGGTACATCACTCCTCCTTCCCCTGCATGCACTCTTTTCCACTATACTGGCATATTCGCTTTGCATTCTGTTAGGTGAACGTTGGATTATATTATTGCTTCATTAACAGCATTTGTAGCTGAGGTGGCATCTGATGCGGCATAGTTTTCATGGCCATTCCATTATTGACAGTAGCTGTGTCGTATAATTACAGACTTACAGACGTACAATACTATCTTTGGTCATAATTAAGCATCTTCATACACCTGTTTGCCTCTGTGTTACCCCGACTCTCTAACATGGGTGTCATGTCTAACACGTGTCGAGTGTCGGATATAGCTATTTTGTACGAAATTTTCAATTTTTTTTGGTCTAAAATGAAGCGTCGTGTTGGTGTTGGACATGCGACACGGCAGCTAAGTGAAGTGTCATATTGACATAAGCTTCTATTGTACTTCAGGTACTGGCGTACTGCAGGTGTACTTGTGATTCAATTGGGGATTTGTAATGTTGCAGCACTCTTGGCCGTACCTGATCATAGGTACATCATTCCTCCTTCCCATGAGTTTTTTTCGACTGTATCAGCATACACCCTTAGCATTCTTTTAGGTAAATGTTGGATTCTATTGCTTCATTAATAGCCTTTATAGATGAGGTGGCGTCTGATGTGGCATAGTTAGTTAGCATGGTCATCGCATTGACAGTAGCTGTATCTTATAGTTGCAGACTCACAGTACTATCTTTGATCATGATTCAGCATCTTCATACACCTGTTCTCCCTGAACTGCACAATTTTGAAGGAATGACATCAGTCAAGTCATTTCCTCGTAAATATAGAAATATTATGTTTCTCGGAGATCCTTCCTTTTGAAAAATGTGTCTCTCCGGAGAGTTTGTTGTAACTTAGGTCTAATTTTCACTTTGAAACTGTTACCTAACAACAAAGAAGCAGTCTTTCCTTGAGTGATTGTCCCTTTGAGCTGATTTGAGGATAAAACCACATAATATAGTGTTTCCAGATGAGCAAGCCAATGAGGTAGTGATTCCGAATGCATGCTGTTGTGAAGGTTTAGGTTACATGATTCATTAGACATAATATGTCATGTGAAAGACTCTAAGGTCCAGTAAGAAAGTTGTTTGAGAGATCTAGATAACGTAATGTAACAGAGAAGTTGTACGGGAGTGAGCCTGTGAAGTGATTGTTGGCGAGGAAGAAAAGACTGAGATTACTCATATCTCCTATCCATTGGATTAATTTGTCTTAGAAGCCGCAATTAGAGAGGTCCAACCTTGCAATACAATTTTAGGTCCTTAACCATGGGGGAAACACTGTGTTCATTTCACAAGGCTGTGTTCAATTCACTAAGGCCTCGGTATATTCTAAGGGTTTGAAGTTGTAATGAGGTTGCAAATCGAAATTGGCGTCTAGAACTTTAGATCAAGATTTTTAATATCCTCACCCAATTAGGCCAATTTAGATAGGTTAGCTATTTCTAAGACTGTACCTTGAAGGGAATTTGATGAAATGCCAAGGTGCTTAATCTCAATTAATTGTCCGAAACATTATGTGGTTGATCATCTACTCAAACAATTTTCGGTTGAGTGATCTTCTGGGATATGGTTGTGTTCAAGAAGCTTGAACAAACCTTACAGGTTCTAGGGGAAAAGTGTTGATCGGAATTGGTTGGAATATTAAAGTCATGTAGAGAAAAATCAAGGAGAAAGAAATTGATGTGGAGGACTAGAGGTAAAATAAGTTATGTAGAGAAAAATCAAGGAGAAATAAATTGATTTAGAGGCCATTAACATAATCGTAAATTAATTATTTCGGCTCACCATTCAAGGTATTCACAGTCGATCAACCGGCAAGTGCAGCCATACAGAGTAATTTGGTATAGGAGAAAAGTTATTAGCACGGGACATGCCATGTCAAGCGACTTTAAAGAAAAATTAGGATGTTAGGCAACTCAAATTAGATTAGCAGTTCGAAATTGAACCTTCCCGCCGGTCCGGACCTCGTTTGTATCTTGTTAGACTTGGAGTTGCCCCGACCCCAAGACCATCCTCCCGAAAAATGACGCCAGATTATTAACAGGCAAAGCCTTAGAGTCCATATTTTCTCATTGGTAACAATCAAGGCAATACAGCTTAGCTTGATACGTGAATTACACTATGCAAAAGGAAAAGAGAGCAATTACTATAGGACTTAAGAACTTGAGTTCCAACAAATCTGAACTCAGTGTAGAAGATACTAAACAAGTTGAGTAGTCAACATATCCTTGTGGATTTCAGAGATTTAGCTTAGTAACAACACCCGTGAGATTGTCACAACTAATTAAATCCGCCCCAGTGACAACAGTCATCCCTAACCCATGAAGGAAAGAGACGCTGAGGATCTCGTGTGAAGCTGTGTTTGAACTTTAACAGAGCTTCTCATTCATTCCTTTTGCATTTGGTAAAGCTCTCGGATGACTGGATCATCAGCAAAAGCATAAATGTAACTAGTCAGCCTGATTTCCTCATCTTCACACACCAAAAATGTCAATTTCAAAATGTGTTTTAAATTCTGTGGGGTTGATTTTATACTGGGTGGGTCAAGGATTTCACTTCAAAAAGACTTGCATAATTTAGCGAGGATAAAATAACGGTATTACAAATATGATGATGATTATAGTGATAAAATAAAGGTTTACGGTGTTAGTACATGAGATTGTGTTCAAGCATGATGATGGTTATAGTGATAAAACTAAGAAATTTGCATAAAAGAGATTGCTGTAAACTGTATAAACAGAGGAATGATGGAGGAAAATGTAATTTCGAGTACATTCGAGACTAATTCTCAGGTGATTATTCCTGCTAATAGGTAGCTCTTTATATAGTGGAGTTTACACTGCAGTAATTTAATTGGCTAATGATTATTCTACTAATGGAAGCTTCTATTGTACTTCAGGTACTCCAAGTGTACATGTGATTTCATTTGGAGTAGTTGGTACTGTTCCTGCACTCTTGGCCTCACCTGATCATAGGTACATCAGTCCTCGTTTCCATGCGATCTTTTCGACTATATTGGCATATTCCCTTTGCACTCTGTTAGGTGAATGTTGGATTGCATTGCTTCATTAATAGTCTTTGTAGCTGATGCGGCATAGTTAGTTAGCACGGTCATCGCACTAACAGTAGCTGTATCATATAGTTACAGACTTGCACAGTTCTAAAGGCAATGATACCAGCCAAGTCGTTTCCTCGTAGATTTAGACTTATAATGTTAGTTCGAGAACTTAGATTTCGAAATGCACCTCTTCTGACAGTTTTTCATAACTTGAGTATTTTTAGAAAATCCATACTCCGCACTTAAAAATGAAGAAGCATTTTTAGAAAACCGTAGAATAGATAGTACATATTTTGGACTAAGGCAGCAAGCACAGCCATATAGCTTAGCTTGCCGTAAAAGAAAAATATAAAATTATACTACTCCGTTTGTGATTAAGAAGAGAGCATTTGTATCACTACAGTAAGAGAACAGTATCTTGGTATTACTAGAATCATGATAATTTATCACTAGCCTGAATTCTCTGTTCTGGCTCTCGTGAACTTGTTCATCCTTACTTTAAACGGCACATATATTCTATCAGCAATTTTCTCAACGGACCGGAAATAAGTATACCTCCAACTCTTCTTGAATACTAAAGTTAAGACCACACCCCAAAATCCAGTAGCAACACCGGACATTACGGCTAGGTAGAACTCCAACTTGTCAAGCTTATCTTTTACGCCATCATGTTTTTCAGCACCATGGTCGTTATCAATTGGACTTGGGGGTGGGTTAGGTTTAGAGCATTTATTAGGCAAGGGAAACCCGCATAATCCGTAATTCTGGACATAAATAGATGGATCATCAAGAGTTTGGAGTTGACTGCCAGTTGGAATTGGCCCATACAGGTGGTTGTAGGATAGATTTAAGAAGCTTAGCCATGGTATGTCTGACAAGCTTTGTGGTATTGTCCCTAAAAGATTATTATTTGACAAATCTAAAGATTCTAGTAACTGGAGGTTGCCTATATCATCAGGGATGGTTCCTGTGAGATGATTATTCGACAAGTTTATTTGCCTTAGGTTTGTTAGGTTTGTGAGTGCCTTAGGTATTGTGCCGATTAATTGATTGCAAGAAACGTCGATCGTTGTATGAGCACTCAGTGTTCCACCATTAATGTTCTCTGTTGTCCCCTTGATAATTTCTTGATACTCCATGGTGCCGTCGATGTACCCCGAGACATTAAAACTTAGGGAGCCTAAACAAGTAGGGATGTGCCCTGTGAAGCGGTTCTGTGCAAGGTCTAACACTGCAAGATATGTAAGATGACACAATTTTGAACTGATGAGTCCACTGAAATTATTCCTTCGCAAACGCAAGACTCTGAGAGAGGCAGGAAGGTTTTCATTTGTAAATTGCATTTCTCCAGACAACATATTGTCACTAAGGTCTAGCAATTCTAAAGACTTACTAGCACTTAAAAGTGAGGAAGCATTCTCTCCTTCAAAGAATCTTCCTGATACCAAATTTCTCGACAGATTTAATAGGTCGATTGATTTCAGGTGTTTCAGCCAATACGGTATTGTCCCTGAAAGCATGTTGTTTTGAAGGTCTATCCACTGCAAATTACAGCCATTACTATTGCGTGGCAAAGATCCTATTAGAAAAGTGGCCGTGAGATTGTTGTAAGAGATCATATAAGATGAAAAATTGATGAGTTGAAAGATAATATAGATTGCAAACCTGTAAGTTTATTGCCGGCAAGACTCAAATAATAGAGAGTAGGAATGTTCCAAAGCCACTGAGGTAGTTCTCCTGACATACCAGTATAAGAAAGATCCAAGCTTTCAATCTTAGTTTGGTTCTTTAGCCACTCGGGAAATACCGTGTTTAATTCACATGAATGAACCCCAAGAAATTGAAGTTGAAAGGGAGGTCGCCAATTGGTACTGAAATTGAGTCTGATATTATTAAAATCCATATTCAGGTACGACAATCTAGACAGGTTGCCAATACGAGAGATGGTACTTTGGATGGAGTTTGATGAAACATCTAGATGCTCTAACTCAGTTAAGTGCCCTAATAAAACATCTATCAAGCCACTAAGCCTATTGTTGGACAAATCTAAGTATTTTAAAGGGGACAATTTTGTAAGAGATGTGGGAACTGGACCATGGAAATCATTGTATGATAGATCAAGGTAGTTCAACTTTGTGAGTTGTCCTAACTGAGATGGCAAGCTACAATTCAATTTGTTTCGGTACAACTCTAGGTATTCTAAGTGTCTCATATTGCTGAGCCACAAAGGAAGATAGCCACTGAGGTTATTTCTGAAAAGAGATAGTGACCGAAGGGAAGGTATATTTTTAAGAAAAGATGGAAAAGGGCCTTCAAAGTTATTCGAACCAAGATTTAGGTGATGGAGGGTGGAAGTATTTGTGATTAATAGCTCAGATAAATGATGGTCATTTAACGAACAATTTGTTAGTGTAAGCGCCAACAAAGAATGAAGTCTAAAGAGCACATGAAGAGTGTCATATGCTTGGGACATGTCAGTAAAGCTCATATCAAGAGACTTCAATTTTGAAAGACTAGATACCCATGCAAAACGTTCTATATAAAGCGTAATATTCACTCCATTACCACTAAGATCAAGGTGTATCAAATTGGTGAGATTGCCAATTTGTGCGGGAACGGGACCAGAGAAAATAGCACCAGAGAAGTTTAGGTATCTCAATTTGGTCATGGATCCTACAAATGCTGGAATCCGACTTCCTGTAAAGTTGGTCCCGCTTAAGTCCAACTGACTTAAAAACTTGAGTTCCAGCAAAGCTGAACTCAGTTTGGGAGATACCAAGGAATTTGTATAATCGCCACCATATGCTCGTGAATTTCGTAGATTTAGCTTAATAACAACACTAGTGACATTGTCACAGCCAACTCCAAACCAGTGACAACAATCGTCACCAACCCATGACGATAGGAGATGCTGAGGATCTCGGGTGAAGCTGTGTTTGAACTTTAAAAGAGCTTCTAGTTCATGCTTTTTACACTTTGTTAAGCTTAAGGATGAGTGGACCATCAGCAAAAGCATAAGTACAACTAGCGAACATGATTTCCCCATCATCATACACCAAGGACATTAATTTTAAACTCGTGTTTTAAAGAACAAGTTGCTGTGATTTAATGGAATCGGATGTTTGATTAATGATAATGATGTTGTAATAGTGGTGATGTATGTTGCATGTTAAGATCATCATGGGTTTCAATTTATAAGGACACAACTTATACGTCTCAAGATTTGTCAAGCAATTTAAAGTCAAGAACTTTATTCTTTTTGTCTCACTAAACGGCTATTGAATAATGTTTCTTGGGAATTCAATGTATTTGTGATCTAAAGTAGAGATCTAAAAAGGGCATTCTGAGACTCTGGACCTGTGTCTAGTGTCGTAATGCTTGAATGCGGTTATGTTTCATAATAGGAATAATTCACCCTGGCCTTCATCTTTAATGAACGAGAACAACCACCCTACAGATTTCCGAGGGGAATTGAGATTATAATGCCCTCAACCTCGATTTAATGTACACCCTTGTCCTTTGTTTGTTAAGCAGTAACCATTGGATTGTTTCTTATTGCCTCTCCTGTCTTTATGTCTTGTAGAAATTGTTAAATTAAGCATGATTCTAATGTTTCTACTTTCTACTTTCGATCTAGATTTTTTTGACGGCTCCTGTAATGTTGAGACGACGT
>JAOWBH010214429.1:0-17013 GCA_028566215.1 Silene coronaria
GAAAAAAGTTTAATTTTTATAATTAATTATAATAGAGCAATGACATAGAATTTATGGATTATAATGACAATTGTGTTGTATTGTTAATAAAAGAAGCAATTTATCAAACATATGAAACACCAAAGAAATAAAATGCTGCTGGAGAACATGGGTTAGTAGTGGGTATAGTAATTTAACATTAAATAATTAAACTTTGAAATGTTGACTTTCAACCACAGGCTGACACGTCAGCTCTGTGGTTGTTGGTTTAATGAAGAAGATAGTCATTTATTTACGTTTTATTGAAACTAAAATAAAACTCGAATTTTTTTTTTAATAGTTTTTAAAATACGATTTCTTTATTCAATTTGAAAAATTGAGTTCAAGTCTTGGATCGTTTTTTAATTGATTTGTAAAATTGGTTTTTAAAGCGAGTTTTGCGACGGGATTTATACACGTTTTCGAGCTTGATTTGGGCCCGATTTTGAATGCGTTTTAAACCCGACTTCTACCTCTGATAGCCCTGTGTTCAAACCCCATGAAAGGCCCTTCAATCCCCTCCTTTTTCCAGCCCAAAATTCACGCTCAAACCAGCCCCGTTGATTCCCGTATACCCTGTTTTGTGCAGCCAGAAGCTGCAACCAAACAACCCAAATCCGTCTCCATCTTGGTCCTAACCCATGTCCTACTTCTAACCCATATCCATGACCCTAAAACCTAAGAAACTACCCTCAAAACTCCCTCACAAAACCAGAAAGTAAACCCTAGAATCGACGCACGAAGTTGAGCGAAATTCGAGCATCAAGTTTGCTCCTTTATCGTGTTTCTTCGTTTTCTGGACAGCCCCTGTTCTCCCTCGTTTTTCAACCATAAACCCTCAAGTTCGATCCTGTTTCTTGTTACAAATCAAAATTTCGTAGTCCTACGATTCCAAAACATCTTTCAAATTGAATTTTCGTCGAGAAACGACTTTAGAAACTCCGTTTGGAAATTTCGAAAATAAATTGACGTACCCTATTATATTTCTGAAGATTGTGCGTAGAAATTTGAAGCTCTTTTTTGCCTATCATTGTGTTGCTAGTATTGTGGGGATAGCGGTGGACGACGTTGTTGATATCATGATATTGCATAGTTTACTCTCTGAGGCTTTCAGCCCATTTGTTTACATTGCCTTTACGATATTCATATGTGACTTACAAAACCATCGTCTTATGATTTAAAATTTATTCTTATAATAATAAATAAAAGAGCCGAAGTAAGATTTCAAGAAAATGTAGTTTTAATTTACATTGCAAGACTCCGCCCGTCTTGCTGTGAGTTTAGTAACTCCAATTGACGCGACCGCGACAACCATATCTAACCAATCCACAAAACCTTCTCAATCTACCGATGGAATAACCCAGATTCCCCAACCAAACCAACACTCCAAACCTATACAATTGACCTCAAACATTGCGGACGACCCATGGTCTTAGACGCCCTAATCAAAATCAAAGTAAAAAACGAGATCGACCCGACCTATCGCGAAGGCATATGTGGTTCATACGCTATGAATACAATCGACGGACTTGCCTGTCTTACGAAAGTATCCGAACCCAAACCGACCAAGTTGTCCCACACAATAACTTCTCTAAACTTTAATTTATTTACCAAGTACTATTAGTTAAAAAGGTAAGAGTAACAGCAGGGAAAAAGAATCATCGCAGATAAAAAAGAAGGAAATGGACAAAACTCTAACTGAGAGAGCCGCCTGTGATAAAGTAAAAAAGAAGACTAGAACAACCTTGACAATATGGATCCATCAGAAATTAATGAGTCAAAATCATTCATTCATCAGATGTGTTTTCGACGATACTAAAACAAAAAAAAAAAGGCTACAACCTCGACAAAATGGATCGACGATAGTAATAAAATAAAAATACGAGATCGAACATCGACAAATAAAACGATTACATGGTTTCCATTTCGAGAACAAAGGACGGATACCGCTCACTTCTTAGTGAAGTTCCCAGAGTTAACATCCTCATCATACTGAAATAAAAATGCAAAAATAATTATAATAATAATAATAATAATAATAATAATAATAATAATAATAATAATAATAATAATAAAGGAGAAAAAGGGAAAGAGATGTCCAGAGTAGTTACCAGTTGTTTTATCACAGCATAGATTTCCTGAAACAATTTCGGGATGAGCCTCTTGAGAATGATACGGGAAACAGCAAACGCAGCGGCCTTGGTCCAATACTTGGCCAAGTAGGCATCTCTTGTGAGCACCGGAACGGGTCTGTCGTCGCGAGACTCCTCACTGAGCCATTCCTGATACTAAACAAAACATTTAACAATAAGCTTGGGTTATTAAACAATAAATTACACAAGAAAATCCAAAAAAAAAAAAAAAAAAAAAGAGGGGAGTAGGGTTTGCAAACGAACCACAGCGGTTAGATTATCGTTGAACTCGTCAATTATCTTGAGAAACTCTCCTTTCGGCTTATCATAAACGAGGAACATAATAATCCTAAACATGACCTTGACCGGACTTAGTGAAGCATACACAAAAACATTCACCTCAACACCCAAATATCTTAGAAATTGTGCAATTGCTTCAAGCCAAGACGAAGGCCTAGGATTCATACTACCACCACCACCATTATTATTATTATCAAGCTTTATATTATCGTCATCCATCTTCGTAATTTCACGATTTTCCTTTTCCTCCACATCCTTCTTCTTTTCCTCCAACTTATCCTTCCCTTCCCCATCATTTGTCTTACATTTCACAACAATCCCCACCAACCTTCCTGTTAAATTACCATTTTTTCTTAAATTCAGGTTCATTACTTTTTTAATTTGTCTTGAATTTACAATATTATTGAATTTTAGGTTTTGTTGATGAGATAGCGGCAGTTTAAATTGGGTCACCTCCATTGTTGTATTTTTTTGTTTTGTTGTTGTTGAGAGAGTGAGAGGGTGTGGGTATGTGTTACAGAGTTGTGTAATAAAGTGGAAAGGAGAGAGGAGATGTGATTAGGTTAGTTGCATGGCAATTTTTACACAATACAGACAAAATAGCCAGCTTCAGTAATTTCCACCGACTTTCCTCCATCTACAAATTTACCGCAGCTCGATTTTAAGCAACGGCACTCTTTTATTTTTTAATTATTTATACGGAAAATCATTTTGCGATATTATCAAAAACAACTAAAATATGTTGCGAGACTTGTCTCATCGTATAATAAATACTTAACACCATCGAATGTATAGGCCGGGTATGTTCGTTAAAATAAGTTTTGAGCTAAAGAAAAGAATGATTTTATGTATATATCACGATAAACAACAATTTTACATACTCGCCTTTTAGCTACGAAACTCTTATCGGTTTCTGAACCGGGGTCCCATAGTTTCTTCTCGACGTCAAACCAAGTTGCGAAAGTGGACAAACTTTCAAACCGAGCATCTTAATCAACTCTTGAAAAGAGATTAGCTTAAACCGAGGTTGGCAATTACAAGTCAGAATTTGCATTCGAGTCTTGGTCTAAGTCGAGTCGAGTCGAGTCGAGTCTGAGATTATGTTAAACTCCTTTTTAGTATCAATGAAATTGATTCCGTTTCTACATTCATCTCATTTCAATCCAAATCAAATCAAATGCACAACACACTCAAAGGTATCCATGAGGTAGAAATATGTCCCATTTTCAAAATGTAAGGCATACTAGGATCATGTGTTTTCTTCCTTAACCTATTTCATGTCTGGCGGTAGAAGACCTCCATCAAAATCTGTGCTTAAGGCAAGCCCTTGGATGATTCCATGACGAACCTAGACTAGCTCTTTGTTCCCGGTTAATGACGGAAGGCAAGCCCATTCCCCACAAGAACATCCCATCTCGAAAAGAGAAAAAACCGACCTCTTTTCACTCAAAATGTAATTAGTCTGACCACGAATCAAGTTGGCAAGTCCGAATGTTTCAAAACAGTCCAATACTTCGATGCTCCTGGAGGAGGATCCATTATATTGGGGCTCCACAATGGTTGTGAATTCAATCGTAACCAGGAGTATGAGTCGAGGACTGCCCAGATAGCTAAAGGAACCTCAATGATAACAATATCCAAGTTCGAAATACGCAGTGTGAGTCGAAGACTACCTAATTTCGAAGTGTCAAATGAAGAGTGTTGAAAACACATGTCAAATTTAACTTTTAAAGCCAAAAATCAATGGCTAAGGAAAAATCAAGTATCAAAACATCCTTGATCGAAGATCGAATTCAAAATCAAAGCCAGAATGACCAGCTAGCGCAATCAAATTGCCTTTCATATATACCCTTAAGTCCTTCTCGAGACAGTTACGGAAAGTAGTCGGGAATTTTGAGAATCGTTGGGCTTGTGTTGTTACATCCAAAGCCTTTAGGGTCCAGACATAGAGATTTGAACCCACATCATTGTCCAACCCATTTGCACTCGTGTTTCGTCAAACTTGAGACACCATTTCCCAGCGCATCATAAGCCATAAGCCCTTGGCCGAAGCACCACAAAAAAAAACCTCCAGAATGTTAGTTCACCATTCAACCTGTTATTACCAAACTCCACATCCCAATGAATCACAACATTTTACACCAACCCCAGACACAGGATTTAACGGTACCTTAGGCTAGAATGAGATACATCAAGCTATCTTAGGTAAAACCGTTGGGTGTGTACACACAAATAATTACCAATATTAAGTTTAAGCACTTGTTTTGGAACTACGTTACCGGTTTGAGTTCATTCCACGTGAATATGATGGCAGTCCTTCAGAAAGAGGATTTAACCATCCACCTTTTCATGTTGTCGTTTTCCAGGGGCTTCCTTTTATAGGAGCCCCAAATTTATCTTACGTGTATTAACCAAGTCCAAATGAAGCTACCTTTATTTGAGTCAGTCTTAGAACTCGATTTAGGCCTGGATGAGGATCTGGATATGGACGAGTAGTCGCAAAGTCTCAGAATAAGCTTTATCTGATGGTGTTGGCAAAGATGTTTGACTTAATAGTTTGTTCGCATTCCGACAATGATTTTGATTGGGGAGATTATGATACCATCTACCCGTGTCTAGCTCACCCCATGTGTTAGTCATTCTGAAAGAATCCTGTTAGTGAGACTTTGTTACACTTTGATCAGTCAATCATGGTCAATTTCAAATGTCAAATGTTCGAGTCGCAATCATATCACACAAAGTACAACATGAGTCGTATTGAAAATGCAAAAGTATACGAGTCACATTGAAAATGCAAAGTACAACAAGCATACCCCATATTCTTATTCAAAAATTCCTTTTTGACAAAGACTCAAAAATTTTGTCCAAATTGCCATTAATTCGTTTTGACAGAAGTTCAAAGATTCAAAAAAAATCGCCTTAAAAAAAGCTCATGTTTCGGATCGACACATCCACTATTTTAACTTTTGGATCGATGTTTCAATTTTTAGATCGATGTATCCAAAGTTCAAATTTTGACGATCCATCGAATTTCAAGCGTTTAAAGTGGGTCGACGATCCACCAAATTATAAATGTTCATGCTTCGGGCCATCGGTCCATCAAATTTCAAATGTTCAAGCTTTGGGCTAACGGTCCCTCAAATTCCAAATGTTCATGACAGTGTTTTGTGCAATATTCGCATTTGTTTGCGGGTTTTGTCATTTCGTCGCCACAGAATGGACAATTTACATTTAGATCCCTGATTGATTATGAATTGAATTAATTTCCGTACACACTTATGGGTTTTATTTTCTTTTTTATTTTTAGGTTGCGGGCTTCGCCCACGTCATCTTTTTATGGGTTGTAAAGAGTACAAATCGCATTTGAAAAATGAAAAATGTGCATACCCGCCATCAAGCTCAAAATTTCAAATTCAAAACATTTTTCGAAAATGTTTACCTTTGAAAATTCGTAGTGAAGTATCATATCTGATAAAGCTTATCTGATACCAACTGTGATACCCTCGCGATAATGCAATAAATAAAACATGCAAAATGTAGCGGAAATATGTGTATTTTAAAAACTTTCTAAATAAGGTAGCGCAAGGTATCATAAACGGAATTCAACGATAGCAATATGCGAATAACATAACTAAGTCTAGGTGTATAAAGAGGGGGAAAAGATATCCCACGAATGTCACACAAAATATGAGTCTAGACTAATCGTAAGGTACATGTCCAATATCGACACTCGCTAGCTCACACAAGTCTTCACCCCAATTAGCACTAACTTGTACCTGTCATTCATGAAAACATGAACGCCACAGTCAGCGGGGAGTAACTTAGGGTTCTCCCAGCCACATTTCATCAAGATAAAGGTACAATGTAACATGACAACAAATATAGTATTAGAAAGGTATAAGCAAGAATGTGAACCGTATATAGTGATTGAACGAGAGTAAAGACATGAGCAAATAGATAGTAAATACATAGCATAAATAAATATCAAGCAATAGTATCCAAATCGTACAAGTAGACATCGACTCTCAACAACCATGACCATGACTTATGCAAACTTAAGTAATGGAAACCTTTTACTACTCTAAGACTCAATTCCTCTTGGTAAGACATCAATATCAAGTATCTTATTCCTAGTCTAACTTAGCCAGATCCTCAAAAGGTCACACTTATCTGAGACGACATGCGATAAACGTTTCGCATCCAAGACTCGATCGACAAAACGAAAGTCGAGTACCTATCATCCCGCATAATTGCTCAGGAGGAGGCGGAAAGAGAATGAGCTATCCAATCTACCGCCTAACTCCCAAGGTAGTGGCGTAAAAGCGTCACCTTACCATAGCATGACCATTCACGAATGCAAAGAGCGATAAAGACAAGTGACATGTTATCACACAAAATCATAGGACTAGCACGAGTAACCGAATCTTGTGAGACGTAAATAAGTAACATACAACATACTTAAAAGCGCGAATAAATCATAAATCAATCGGTATAAAAGAAGTAGAATCGGGGAGAACATGGCCTCCCAGCTGGTGGGTGACCGGCTGCCGGCTCACCGGCGGGGCATCCAGGTCAAAGGTCAAACTTCACTTAAAGCCATACGAGACTCCCAGCCGGTTTGGGTGACCGGTGGCCGGTCTGCAAGCTGAAAAGTCGCCTCCAAACATTTTATTTGTGACAAACTACAGAGTCCTCCCAGTCGGTGGGTGGCCGGAGGCCGGTTGGCTAGTTGGGAAACGATTTCTTTTTGGCAAATAGCAGAAGGCTCCCAGCCGGTGGGTGACTGGTGGCCAGTCATCCGGCCGGGGACCAAGTTACACGAAATTCATTCTCAAACATTTGGAAATCGATTCAAAACATATGAGAACCTTATTCATCCATCCTAGCATGTTTCTACAACATGTAATTCAGCATAACAAGCATGTGCGACGGTTTTTCCAATAACCAAATCGAAACACGTAAGTCACCTCATGTTCATGTGAATTAAGCATATGAGACACATAGAAATTCATGGCCAAAACACACATGACCTTCTGAATTATAATTAAACAACTCATAATATCTTCCATTCATTCATTTAACAATCTCCAGTCCAATTCTAACACATAAATACACATAATTTAGATGTAAATGTCGACTAACCCATCACCGTTACCTTATAGTGTCTTCTCTCTTCAAACTCGTCTTCTATGATATTGGAATCGGCCTCCGGGTCGTCAAAATCAACACCTAAACGCGAAAGTCACATTATAAGTAAGTTTCATCAAACCTTAGAAAGACGGATTTTCAGAAAATAAAGAAAGACCGGAACTTTCTTACGTTAAAAGAAGGAGGACGGGAAGAGGAGAGGAATGGCGCGAAAATCAACGGAAATGGAGAAGTAATGAGGGAGATAGGGTGATTTGAAGATTGAGATTCACGGTTTAATGGGGTTTATGTGAGGTGGGAGATGGAGATGCAACAAAATTAGAATTTTATGTTATGAGGATGAAGATGAATAGTGAGAGTTTAAGGGGAGTGAAGGGAAATATGCCCAATTAGCGAATCAAGCCCAAACAACTCAAAAGAGAGTCGGGAAACACTATAAAACCCGATTTTAACTAGCTAGCTAACTAAATGGTTAAATAATCACCACTATTAATATCCTATAACATTAATTATATTTTTTTTATGAAAATAGCTTTAAACTTTAATTAATTCAAATATAAGCGATTATTTAATATTTGAAAAGCGCGGGGTGTTACAAACATCCCATCTCGAAAAGAGAAAAAATTGACCTCTTTTTACTCAAAATGTAATTAGTCTGACCATGAATCAAGTTGGCAAGTCCAAATGTTCCAAAACAGTCCAATACTTCGATGCTCCTGGAGGAGGATCCATTAGATTGGGGCTCCACAATGGTTGTGAATTCAATCGTGACCAGGAGTATGAGTCGAGGACTGCCCAGATAGCTAAAGGAACCTCAATGATAACAGTCTCCAAGTTCGAAATACGCAGTGTGAGTCGAAGACTACCTAATTCCGAAGTGTCAAATGAAGAGTGTCGAAAACACATGTCAAATTTAACTTTTAAAGCCAAAAATCAATGGCTAAGGAAAAATCAAGTATCAAAACACCCTTGATCGAAGATCGAATTCAAAATCACAGCCAGAATGACCAGCTAGCGCAATCAAATTGCCTTTCATATATACCCTTAAGTCCTTGTCGAGACAGTTATGAGAAGTAGTCGGGAATATTGAGAGTCGTCGGGCTTATGTTGTTACACCCAAAGCCTTTAAGGTCCAGACAAGGAGACTTGAACCCACATCATTGTCCAACCCATTTGCACTCGTGTTTCGTCAAACCTAAAACACCATTTCCCACCGCATCATAAGCCATAAGCCCTTGGCCGAAGCACCACAGTTCACCATTCAAACCTGTTATAACCAAGCTCCACATCCCAATGAATCACATCCTTTTACACCAACCCCAGACACGGGATTTAACGGTACCTTATAGGCTAGAACAAGATACATCAAGCTATCTTAGGTGAAACCTTTGGGAGTGTATACACGAATAAAAACCAATATCAAGTGTAAGACTTGTTTTGGAACTACGTTACCGGTTTGAGTTCACTCCACGTGGAGGATTCAACCCTCCACCTTTTCATGTTGTCGTTTTCCAGGGGCTTCCCCTAATAAGAGCCCCAAATTTATCTTACGGGTCTTAAGCAAGTCCAAATGAAGCTACCTTTATTTGAGTCAGTTTTAAAACTCGGTTTAGGCCAGGATGAGGATCTGGATTTGGACAAGTAATCGCCAAGTCTCAGAATAAGCTTTATCTGATGGTGTTGGCAAAGATGTTTGACTTGATAGTCTGTTCGCATTCTGACAAAGATTTTGATTAGGGAGATTATGATACCGTCTACCCGTGTCTAGCTCACCCCATGTGTCAAGTCATTCTGAAAGAATCCTGTCAGTGAGATTTTGTTACAATTTGATCAGTCAATCATGGTTAACTTTAAAATGTCAAATGTTCGAGTCACATTCGAGTCGCATTCATATCACGCAAAGCATAACATGAGTTGTATTGAAAATGCAAAAGTATACGAGTCGCATTGAAAATGCAAAGTACAACATGCATACCCCATATTCTTATTCAAAAATTCCTTTTTGACAGAGACTCAAAATTTTTGTCCAAATTGCAATTAATTCGTTTTGACAAAAGTTCAAAGATTCAAAAAAATCGCCTTAAAAAAAGCTCATGTTTCAGATCGATGCATCCACTATTTTAACTTTTGGATCGATGTTTCAATTTTCAGATCGATGTATCCAAAGTTCAAATTTCAGGGTCGACGATCCATCGAATTTCATGCGTTTAAAGTGGGCCGACGATCCACCAAATTATAAATGTTCATGCTTCAGGCCATCGGTCCATCAAATTTCAAATATTCAAGCTTCGGGCTAACGGTCCCTCAAATTCCAAATGTTCATGACAGTGTTTTGTGCAATATTCGCATTTGTTTGCGGGTTTTGTCATTTCTTCGCCACAGAATGGACAATTTACATTTAGATCCCAAATTGATTACGAATTGAATTAATTTCCGTACACAATTACGGGTTTTATTTTCTTTTTTTTATTTTTAGGTAGAGGGCTTCGCCCACGTCATCTTTTTATGGGTTGTAGTGTACGAATCGTATTTGAAGAATGCAAAATGTGCATACCCGCCATCAAGCTCAAAATTTCAAATTCATAACATTTTCCAAAAATGTTTACCTTTGAAAATTCATAGTGTCGTATCCGGGTCGATGATCCATCAAATTTCAACATATCAAAATTTCCAGGCCGACGGTCCATCGCATTTAAAAAGTTCAAGAACCGGGTCAATGATCCATCTTTTTTGAAATATTCGAAATTTCGAAAATGTCAGAATTATTCAATTTACAAGTGATTGAATTCAAAGAGGTTCAAATTGTTTTCCATGTGATTCTATGTTGAATGTTGTTATGTAGTATTCAAAGTATTGCAGGACATGCTTATACTGAGGGATCTAAAGTCTGCAACTTTAGACCCATTTCCAACTGGAGGCTCTGATAGACCATTATCAAGCAAAGCACGAACGAAGGACATCCGTTAGTCTATCAATTTCAAACACAAGTAAAGCGGAAGACATCCGTAAATTGACAATTCCATCAAAGTAAAGTACGAAAATGGGGGATATCCACGAGCAACTCAGGTGAGCAACGGTTGATAACCAGTACCTGGATAAGAACGATAACCTCCTTAGGGAGACGTCCCATTCGCAGAGGACAACCTCCTTAGGGAGAAGTCCCGTTCGCAGAATCCGTTAATGCTCAGCTGCCCACCAACTTCACTATGACCGACATTCCAAAGTTCCAGGGACATGAAAATCCTCTAAATCATATTCATGCTTTCAAAGACTACATGTCCACCAAGGGCATCAAACCCGATATGTTCATAATGATCTTTCCTTCATCTATAGATACCATCCCTAGACAGTGGTTTTACTCTCTAGATCACAAGAAGCTGACAACCTGGGATGACGCTGCAATCGAGTTCGCCAAGAAATACGCAAATAATGCAGAGTTATAGGTGAATATGCGTACTCTTGAGGTGATAACCCAGAATGACAAAGAAGGGTTCACCGATTCCCTAACCAGATGGAGAAAAACTAGCACTCAATTGGTTGAACGTCCCAAAGAAGCAACTCTGGTTGAAAAATTCGTAGACAATCTGAAGCCGATCTATGCAAACCATTTGATGTATCAAAATATCAAGTCTTTTAGGGATTTGACTGTCCTAAGCACAAGAACTGAAGACGATATCCGCAAGGGCCTTCTATCCAAAACTGTGGGTCGTGGGTATTAAGGCTCAACCTCTACTGGAACTCGTTCTTACGGTTCCACTAGCAAAACAGAAGAAGTTAACCTCTTGGAAGCTTTTAAGAAGGGTACTCCACAAAGAAAATTCACTGACATTGGTGATACATACACTAATGCATTAGCAAGGCTAGTCAAGTTAGGAAAAATACAACCTATCAGACCCACTCTCGATCCTGCTCCTGAGAAGAGGAATAGATTTTGGGACGACAATGCCTACTGCAACTTTCAAAGAGGAAAAGGACATGATACGGAGAAATGTTTCAAATTGAAGCACCTTATGCAAGATATAATTGAAGATGGAAGACTACCCCTTCCTCCTCTGGAAAAGCCAAACAACACTGAAAATCCTCTTGGAATTTTGGTAATCACTATGGATGATGAACCTGTCACAGACTACTCGCATCTTATCTCACCCATCGAAAGCGAGGTCAGACAGGAAGAAGAAATGAACAAAATGATGAAAGAAAAGTACTCTTAGTCATGGTACCTCCGACTGCAAAATGACAAAGAAGAGAATAGGAAGAAGTCTGCCTCGCTTTATCTCGAATTTATCAAGAATCCTTCCGAGCTAATATATCTCGAAAGCACCGAAGAAAAGTCATCAGCCTATAAGGTTGGCTCTTCATAAGACCTCATGGTAGGATATATATACTACCACGATGTGGTTGTGATGCAACTGAGGTTAGCAAGGCGACGAAAACCTGACATCAATGGTGGTTCAGATCAGCAAAGAAGATGACAAACTTGGAATGGAAAACCAAAGTGGACCTAGATTATTACTACATCACCGATGGGAAGCTCTACTGCCCTTGAAAGGAGAACCTGAGGATGACGAGTTCGAGTTTGAGTCTGAGTCTGAGTCTGAGTCGGAGTCTAAGTCTAAGGAAGTTGTCAAAGAACCTCCTCCTGTTATCTTTCCTTCTAATTTGTTTTCTAGTTTAGCTTCTCATAGTGACGGTCAACTGGGGCTTGTCCCAGCGACTGTCCCCTCATCGCCTATGACCTTCGATTAGATGGCATCTTTGTTTCGTCTCTTTATAAACTTTAATGTGAATAAATCAGATTCTGCTTACTCTTCATGCTTTAATACTTGCAATTCTATTTATGACGATACTGAGGATGCTCTGACCCCGATACGGTTGAATTACCTCCCTATATAATAAAAGAACTATTAGATGAGGGAAAAGGGGCACCTCTCATAGAAAACACCTAACCAATCAACGTGGGCACAGACCTAGATCCTAAAGAACTCAGGATAACGACGACTCTAGATCCAACGAAAAAGACAGAATTCTTCGAACTTCTCATCGAATTTAGAGACGTTTTCGCTTGGTCTTACAAAGACATGCCAGGGATAGACAGGGACATAGCTGAACACCGAATTCCTATCAAACACTACAAGAAAAAACATTTTGGGCGACAAAAGTGATTAGTATGGGCAGCAAAAAATTCCATCGTCGCCCAATTATGAATATATGGGCGGCAAACAAATTTTTGTAGCTAAAAAACTATCTCGTGCAACGAATTTCATATTTGTCGCCAATATATATAATTTGGGCAACGAAATTAAAAAATTGCCGCCTTTGATAGTCTTGTGGGCCACAAATTAATAACTTTTGTCGTCCTTACCCCAAAAAATACAAGGCGCTAAAAGGTTCTTCCCAAAATTTCCCCAAAATTCAAAGAAAAGAAACAATTCTTAAATCCCCAACTCCCCACTAATTAACCTAAAAAAAATTCATCAACAAAGCATTGTCGGTGAAATTTTACTTGAAGAATTTTCAACCCAAAAGTTTTCATCCTCCAAACCAAGGGTTAGTAATTTTGCCTACAAATTACTAAGTTTTTGTGGAATATTATTGTTACTTTTAATCAAAGATCGAAAAAGAACCCTAATTTATTTCCTTTGATTCACTTTTTTTTCCCGATTTCGAGCATTGGCGATGATATTTAGCGGTCTCTGGGCATCAATTAGTAGGTTAGTTATTCATATTTGTTAATTTTATTTCCAAATTTAATCCGGATGGTTTGAATTGTAGGTTGGAGTTTTGAATAAGGTTTGTTTTTAATGGGGAACTTTTATGTATTCTGGGTTGTTTTTAAAGATGCTAGAATTAAGAGTAATTGCTTTCCTTGTGATATTCGCCACTACTGTTATTGTTACTTCATTCTTTTGTCAAGTGACTTGCTTTGTATTTTTCCTTATCAAAATTATCATCTTTCTATTGATTATTATGCTACTTTGTTTGGTCAAGTTTGTACCTTTCTGTATTTCTTAGTTAAATTTGTCGAGAATTTGATTCAGCTTTTCAAAGAGTGGACTAAATTTATTGGTTTGAATAGTTCGCTTTTGTATTGGTTCCTATGTGTAGTTTCTCAATAGTCTTTGTATGTGTAGTTTATCTCAATAGTCTTGAATGTACAAAATAGTGAAAGGATAAAACACGGTAAAACGGCAATTATGTTAACGTTAGTGATGGGAGAAGCATACTGACCTTCATTTTTTAGTTTAAAATATGAAAATTATTACTGTTGCTTCCCGATTATATCATGGAACGTATTGTCAGTATAGTTTGAACAAATTGTTATAAGAATGCAATTCAATGCCAGTGTAACTTAAGTGGATGGTAATGAGGATAAAGAGTTCTCAAAGACAAATTCTACCTTGACGATAACTTGGATGATGCCGGCTATAAAAGTAATAGTTCATTTGCATTACTTTTTTGGCAAAAGGAAAGTGCTATGATTTATTTAGATAATTTTTTTGGCATTCTATGTTTTTTCATTAAAGTTACTACTCTTTAATCGCAGCAGTTAGTGTAACAGCTATAAACATCGTTGATAAGGATTTTGTCCGTTTCTTATTTTTATCTTTGGAAGAATATTTGAAATGACATTGCTAATTAAGATTAAACTCTTCCTTTTCTTCTTTTCTTAAGCGCATTTTCTTGCGAGGTCCAATTGAAATCTATTATGTAAACTTTATGTTTCTTCTCATTTTTTGTTGTTAGACAGATCAGAGGCATTGTAATGTGACTTGTGTTATAAACCTGTCTTGTAACTCCTTCATGCAGCCCAAAGCCAGAATCTCATCACAACAACATACTCTGCAAGAACGTGAGATTCCTAAGTTGACATATCGTGAGCAGCGCAAGATTCATTATTCAGAGCTTCGAAGATTCACAAACATTTATGCAGGTAAAAGTTTTAAGTCTCCAATCCCTCTTTTGAAAGTTGCAAACTATTATTTTCTTGTACTAGTTGGTAACGATTTTTGATGACCTTCAATTTTAGGTTACTGAATTTCAAGAAAGGCATTTCCATTCTAGCAGCAACGAGCATGCAACAGCTATGTATATGACTTATGTATATGACTTTATGCTTCATATTTATTTGACTTTCAGCTATTTATTTCCATTCTAAGACCTTAGCTAAAAATTGCCAAAGAAGTGAGTTTTATTTCTTGCTGTTTGTTTCCCATTTATTTTGAGTTTTACATGCGGAGGTTGTGTACGAATTTAATGTTGTTCAGCTTAAGGGCTGGGTGCAACAAGGTTGCTTAATTATACTGAAATATTGATTGGCGACTGATTGTTACTACTGCAGGGCTGTTGCATTGGTGCGGCTACGGACTATTGATGGTTTATTGCTTGTTGCTAAATTACAAATGAGATACAACTTCTTTACCCTTTTTTTTAAACTCATATCCATGAATTGAATATGTATTATTTAGTAATATCTAGTGACTGATATTACTAAATATTTGGATCTTATCTCGATGGTACGGGCAATGGCTAACTAGTACATTTGCCACCAAGGGAACTCCAGTGGACATATATGTAGGTTGATTTCTCATTATTTTGGCCAAATTTTGTAGTTGAAGGTTTGACTTATTACATATGTGGCAATTTTTGATGGAGACTAAAACAAAGGATAGATCTTTGATTTTTCCAGGGACTTTTGCAAGTTGTTTTAGGATGGGTTGCTAAGTTTAGGCAAATTGTTTCAGAAGTTTAGGAGGCTTGTTAAAGACATCACACTATGCTCTTTGCCTATTTCTTATTTTTACTTCTCTAGCATTTCGGCCTGAACTTCTTGGTTTATATACTGTTTCTTTTCTTTCTTATATGATGGATCTTTTTTTCATGTAAAAATAAAACATCGTAGTCAATAAGTCTTAGTATACAAAAACACTCATTCTTCAACGTCTTGACTTGATATTATATATGTCAACAAACTTAGCTTTACGTAATATCTTATGTCTTAATATATAGGAGTGAACGCTAAATGGGGTTACCCTCACACTTCATGGATCTTTCGGATATCTATGGGCAAATGAGATGTTGGAAGTTGTATTGACATTTGAAGCTCCTTTTTTGGTTTACCACCGAAGTATAAGATTCTTTTAGTCGAAGCCTTAGATATAACTGTTTTGTTTTAGCTCCTTGAGGCTTTATTTTGGGTACATATTAAGCTTATTCGAGGTGGATGAAATATGTATTAAGAAACATATCGTATGTATTAACCTTATTGACGTTATATATTATTTTGATTATCCTTTATCTGGCAAAATGAACTAACTCGAGTTTCGTAAGATATTGTTGTAACTAGACATATGCATGGACCATTATTTCATCACACAAAATAAGGATTGTGCAACGAAATGTTTTGTTGCACAAAGTAACTAAAGAAAGGCAATGATAGTTGTCGTAGCACATATAAGAAGGGGCAATAAAAAATTTCGACGCCAAAAAAGCACCTTATGGGCGACAAACTCAGTCTTTCGTTGCACAAACACTTAGTTGGGCAACAACATATATTTGTTGCACAAAGTAAATCATGGGCAACGAAGAACAATGTCGTTGCACATACTACAATGGGCGTCGAGCCTAGGGCGTCGAAGCCACGACGACCTGGTTTTTGTCGCACAAATGTTTGGGCGACGAAATGTAGGCTTTGTGCGACGACTTTTTTTGTTGCCCAAAACTGTTTTTCTTGTAGTGTAAACCAGGGTATAAGCCGGTAAAGCAAAAGCTTCGACGCATGAGGACGGAATGATCTCTAAAAATCAAAGAAGAGATAGACAAGCAATTTAAAGCCGAATTTATCAAAGTTTTCGAGTATTCTGACTGGATGGCTAATGTAGTCCCCGTAACCAAAAAGGATGGGTGAATCCGGGTTTGTATTGACTTCCAAGACCTGAACAAAGCCAGTCCGAAAGACGATTTTCGTTACCTCACATCGGCATCTTGGTAGATAATACAGCTAATCAAGCATTACTGTCATTCATGGATGGATACGCCGGGTACAATCAAATCAAAATGGCTGAAGAAGATATGCACGAAACCGCATTCATCACAGCTTGGGGTACCTATTGCTACACCATCATGCCCTTCGGGTTAATTAATGCCGGAGCTACTTATCGGCGAACCGCTATGACCTTGTTACAAGATATGATGCATAAGAAGGTAGAGGTATTTGTAGACGACATGATTGTCAAATCAAAGGATCGAAAAGGGCACATTGCCAATCTACAACGATTCTTCCCCATGCTTCGAAAATACAACATGAGGCTCAATCCCACTAAGTGTGCATTTGGAGTCGCATCAGGCAAATTGCTAGGCTACGTAGTCAGTCAGCGAGGAATAGAGATCGATCCATCCAAGATCAAAGCTCTAATAG
>JAOWBH010214539.1:0-17013 GCA_028566215.1 Silene coronaria
GATTATGTTATGAGACCGGAATAAATAGTAAAATTATAGGTTATGTCGGGAATAAATAATAATATACTATGAGAGATAGTAATATAATAATAATGATAATAATATTCATAGGAATAATATTAATATTAATATTAATATAATAATGATATAATAATATTATAGCTACCTTTCCTAAAAGATTCATAAGATTACCTTAAAGACTATAAATACCAAACATAGGTTAATCATAAACACTTTTCAGCTTTCATATTAATTTATAAACTGATAGAGGGAGATTTAGGGTAAAAGAATGAGATCTAACTCAGCTGTGAATCTGTCTCAAGGCTTAAAGGTAAACTTATTAATCGACTTAGTTATTTATATTCGTTGAACCACCGTTGACCACCGAGACTGACCTAGGATTCAACATTGACCACCGTGGGACCCTCCTTGACACACGCCGTGACTGACGGTGGTGGTTTGACCACCGGTTGACTCGCCTTAAGGGTGGTTTTTACCGGTTTTATGCTGCCTAGTAATACACACGTTTTGACCCAATTTGTGACTTGGGTTTGGGTCGTGGGTTGGCTAGACTTGTTAGGATCGTCGATTCGACCAAGCTAGGCCGTAGTAGGGTGGTATTCGTGGTGGTTAGGGGTGGTTTTCACGTTTTTCTGAAGGTTCGTTGTCGGGTTTTTGGTTTTGAACGCCTGGGCATAGGGCTTCGTTTTAGGACGGTTTTGTGACCCAATTAAGTCGGGTTTTGGGTGGTCGGCATGGTGGTGATGGCGGGGCAGTTTTTGGTGGTTTCTGAGGTACGTGTGGTGGCTAGTTGGTGTTGGTTCAGGTGGGTTTAGGGGTTGTTCGTACAACGTGGGTTTTGGTTGAGTATTGTATGTGTTGTTGTTGAATGTTCATGATCGCGGTTGATGGGTTCAGCGTGGTGGTTTGGGAATGGACTGGACGAGGTCTTGACGGGGTCAGGAGCGGTGCTGTTTGTGGTTGTTGTGGTGTATGGGCTGGTATCGTGAGTTTGGAGGGAGTGTAGTGATTTCACATATGATTTGTATATTTGAATATGGTTTTTGGTCGGGTTACTAATCATTGAATCGGGTTTATGTTAAATCGAACCATAATAATAAAAACGATTAAATTATTTAAGTTTAATTATAATAACTTGAATATATATATTTTATAAGGTTATAATTAATTAAAAGATGAATTGTAATTATAATTACTTTATGTAATTTATGAATTAGATGGTTGACTACGTGAATTATATTATTTATTTAGGTGACGGGTTTTGTCAAGAAGTTCTTTTATTTAGATTGCTAGCTTGTATTGGATTGCAAACAGGTAGGAAACTACTCAATTGAATATTATTTTACTGTCTTTTTCTTTGCTTGGTATATTTAATTGGATGGATTGGATATTTCGTAATTGATTATTCTGTTGTGTTATGATTTACTAGTTTGATTACATTTGTTGAATTATATTGCTGTAACGATTATTATTATTGATGCTTGTGGTGTTGGAATTATTATTTAGTATGAGATGAGATGAGATGAGTATTGTATAGGCTTGGCACGGGGATGTAGAAGGGTCGTGGACCTGAGGCAGGACTGTGTGTCCGGAATGTGTGTCTCTGGAGTGGACTGTGTGTCCCGAAGTGGTTGTGTGGACTGTGTGTCCGGAATGGTTGTGTGAACTGTGTGTCCGATGTTGATGTGTGCCGAGTATTGACAAATGATATGGAATTGTTTATTGATTGGTTATTGCAAGTTTTATTGATATTATTCATTGTTTAGTTTACTACTCAACCGCGAGGTTGACTGTGTATTCTGTAAACACCTGTGATGAACCAAATATTGGGGAGCAGATTCTCTGACAGGTATTTGAGATAGCAAACTTGGGAGCTGGGAGCTTGTGAGGATTGACATGAATTAGAGTCTTAGATCACTTAGCTAAGTTTTAGTCAGACTTAAATTATTTATAATTATTTATTTAATTCGCTGCGATAAAAGTTGTATTTTAAGTTATTTATTAAGTTAATTATTTAGAGTATTGTAATAAGGCCATTATTATTTAAATTTATTTAAAGTACTGTCGGTTTGTTTTACTTTGTTATTCACTGCCTCGGGAAACCGAGATGGTAACATCCTTATTTATTTGAGAATGTCTTGCTAAAGGCTCTTAGATAAATGGGTGTGTTACACAATCACACTATCTTAGAAAAATTGGGAATTGAGAAAGACATTGAGTATGTGTTTGAGATCTTGGGTTTGGAGGGTTTGTATTGGTTATATAAAAACTCGTATGACTTTCTGACCTTAGAATCCTTAAGCTCTTTTTACTATAGGAAGGAGGAGAGGAAGATGAATTTTAGGCTGTTAAACCGGGATTTTGAATTGACTATGGTTCAGTTTGTGTGGAATTTGGGCTGGAGAGACCTAGACCCGAGTATTCGACTACCGTCGCCGGGGTCGGTCGGGCAGCTGCGATTATGCCATTGTTCACCGGCAGGACGCACACCAACTCGAGCTCCATGTTAATTAACGATGTTCAACATATAGTGCTCCGTGTCTGCCTTAGGTTGTTCACCTGCTTGCTTTACGGGAGGGAGGATGTTAGTAAGCTTAACTCCACAAAGGTGACCCTCTTAGCCTCTTACCTTAACTCCTACCGAAGGGCTCCGGTCTATTTTAGCACGCCGACCGTGGTATACGAGGCCTTGAGTCAGATGGCTCGAATGGAGCACCGTACTCTCTCCTGTTGGGCTATCGTGACTCGTCTGGCTCAGCGGTTGGCTTATTTTGAGCCCGAGGCGGACTTGCGTGACATGTTTGGTGGGGCACCAACTCTGGACCGGGATTATTTGGTATGGAACAATTGGTTGGTAGAGTTATCTGATGGGAGGCCGGCTTGGAAGGTTAAGGGAGGTAGTTGGATGGTCTTACCCAACCCGGGTGCCCTTCCCGTGATAGACCATCTATCCGAGGAGGAGGATGTAGAGAGGCCACATGAGCGTTACCTGATTAGAGAGGAGTTCCTTTAGCCGCTTTCTGTGCTTGTCCCGGCTACTGGGCAGCGTAGTCGACCCACCACGACCTTACGAGAGTCTCGGGGTGCTCGTGATCCTCGGGAGCCTGTGATGGGTTCATCTTTCGTTCCTCAGGGCTACCCATCTGACCTTACCAGTAGTAGCCGCAGTACTACCCGTATCCGACCGTCCATGACCCTCGGATGCATATCAGTGAGCTTTTCGAGAGGCTGAGCATCAATTTGGTGATGCGAAACCTCCAAGAGATGGCTCATCGGCAGAATGTAGGCACCATGGATGCCCAACCCATTTGGTGGTCCGGAGAGGGCATTGACGACGGTGTCTTTGAGGCCTATGGGACGACCATGACTGCTTGGGAGACAAACCAGCTCAGTTTTAGGTGTCTTACGGGTCCATGGGGTGAGAACTGGGGTAGCCAACTTGATACTCAGAGCGGATGGACGCAGAGTGGATATGATGATGGGGCTGGAACTTCCGGAGCTGCAGCAAGTGATGATATGGAGAAAGATCGCGGGAATCACCAGTGAGCTCTTAGCATTTGGTAGTCGGCCTTCTGTGAGCCGATGACGTTATTTTGAATATTTATTTGGTGTGGAGACGTTATGGTCTCATTTGACATTTTATGAATTGATTGTTGTAATGGCTATAAAGCCGAATTATTTCTTTCGACCGTTTGTGTTATTTGCTTGCTTCCGATGATTAACTCGCGGTTCTATGTGAATTGATGTTATTCGTATTTATTGGTGACTTTGGTCACAACTCGTATATGTTGGCGGAATGGTTGTGGGTGCAGATTATGTGATGATTTTTCATTGGGTGTTGGTATGGGTTGTAAGACGAGTACTTGACTAAATTTTGCTGCGTACTCGGCCGAGTATAGGGAAGGCACTCGACCGAGTTAGAGCCACTCGGCCAAGTCCCCATCCCAATTTGGTCGAGTCACCTAATTATAGACCCTCAGATAGCTATTGGAAGACGACCGCTCGGCCGAGTATTTGTAACACTCGATCGAGTATCTCTCAGTCGACCGAGTGCTAGCTATTCGGCCGAGTGACTGGACCTTGGGTATTTTTGTGGCGTTTTGTTGTATCGATGTTGGATTATTTTGCAAATATGCATGTATATGGATTATTCAATGATGGGTTACGGAGCTTGATTGTGTGTGTACGATTGCAGCTACGACGGATTATATGATTGGTTGGAGGTTGGATGATGAGGTGTATTTGTGACACAGGTGTGTTATACGTAATGTTTATCGATTAATGTTATTGCGCATGATTCACAGTCAAGTTTAAACTTTGTATACACATTCATGTTAGTGGTTACTTCACAATCATGCATATTAAAGTTGCGTCTGGTGCGTCATATATACCATGTAATTAGAGTTTGTATAATTTCATATCTCGAATCTCGTAAGTAATTTGAAGAATTGATAATCATGATTCATACCATCTAGTTCCTCTCTAAGCTTAGTTTCATGGTAATTGGTTGATTGTGGTCAACCTTATAGGTGAACTATGGGTGAACTTCGGGGACGAAGTTCCTTTTAACGGGGATAAATATTATCGCGGTTGAATTCTTTAGAAAGCACATTAAATCGAGCTCACGAGTTGTAAATTCCGTAGGGTGGCATATGGTAGTAGTAGATTTCACATATGACATTGATAAGTTCATATAGGTTGCATGTTAGTACCATTATCACATGTTTAGTTGCATCCACTACATCGTTATCGCCACACTCTTCACATGTTAATTTGCTGCGCTTCAAACTTGGTTCTTTAAGGGGGATAGAGACCCTGGTTCACCGTAGCGATGAGTGTTGGTGTCATGATTATTATGCTTGATCGTTGTTACTGCTTGGGCATGACGGTTGTGGGGTGGTTGTAGCGTGCCCTGTTATTCGAAGCTAACTTCGGGGACGAAGTTCATTTTCAGGGGGAAGATTGTAATACCCAGTATGTTAGGACACCTGTTGATCGGCCATGAACGATTTTCGGACCTTAATGGGATCATTAGGGGTAGTTACTCTTGCCTGAGACCAGAGAACTCGACCGAGTTGGCATAACTCGGCCGAGTGAGATAGCTCAGCCGAGTGGCGTGTACTCGGCCGAGTGGACTCTGTGCTCGGTCGAGTTCCGTAACGTCAGAATGATATTTATTAACTCGGAAGTCGCGTCTTAAATCATTTTTGTCATGTCATTTCTTCCTCTTCTCTCGTAAAACCTAGCAGACTACTTTCCCTATACTCTTTTCTACCCTCACACACCTACCTTTGGCTTTGATGGGGATTTCTTGGCTCGGGATGGGAACTACGAGATTGGATTCGTCGTGGATTATTTGTGTGGATTGCTTGCTATGTGTGCTTGGTGACGGTTCTTCGAGAGGTAGGTTTATCCTACTCAGTTTTCGTTATGGTTTTATGTTATATTAGATTGATTATGTAATTGATATTGTGATGATGGTTTGATTTGATGACGGAGGTGTTGGTTCTTGGGTTGTTTGTGGGGCCGTTGGGAGATGGGTGTCCGATTGGAGTGGGTTCGCTCGTGCGTCGAGTGGGAATTAGGTGGGGATTGGCTGCAGTCCCCCACTGGCGGCGCGGGTTACCTGTTGCGATGGGTGTCCGATTGGAGGTGGTGAGGTTGGTGTGATGATGATGTTCACTGTTTGTTACTGTTTACATTATGTACCTTGCTTATGTTGATATTGACTGATTACTGACGTGTGGTTGTTGTTGTGTGTTCTTCTTCTTATGTGTTCTGCTGTGATTCATTTGATATTGCCGGCAAATGGTGAGCATTCGGACTAGCAGGTGATAGTGTAGCTGGCTTGGCTTGGGATTGATGGGAGACTGCTCGGACTCGAGTCGGATCGTGTAGTCTCACTTAGCTTAGTTGATTTAGAGTAGTTGATGATTTGTAATCCTTATTATTTCCACTGTAACAATTGTAGTTACTTTAATTATGTTTCATTTTGGTTACGATGATGCTTACTTCCTCGGGAAACCGAGATGGTAACGCCACATCCTGTCGTGGAAAGTCTTACGGAAGGCTCTTCGGTGCGGTGGGGTGTTACAAGTTATGACTAATGAGATGCGATAACTATTGTGATATTGATTCATGGTGGATTGTTGGTGATGGTAGGAGAGTCAATTTGGAGATTGCCTTCGCCCGGAATCTCTCCTTGTGGTCATCCCACCCACAAGAGGAGTGTGCACATTAATGGCCTGAGTTTCTCGGGTACGACCTGTGATTGTAGCAGGTACCGCGTGCAAGTGAGTGCTACTTGTGATCGTAGCAGGTACCGCATAATGAGAAGTGACTTGTGACCGTAGCAGGCCCTGTTGTGATTATTGGTGAGGAGTTGATGGGTCGTGTTGTGGATAATCACATGGTGAGTTTCGAGAGTGGGCAGCTAGGAGTATGATATTTTGCGTGAAATGTTTGTTGTGGTATGATTGAAAGATAAATATTAATGAATGTGGTGATTGTTGATTGCCTTGTAATGGAGAGTTGGAGATTGGATTATGGTGATGTGACTGAACTAATAGTGAATGGTAGTTAGAGGATGTTACGATATGAAATACGTGAGAATTATCTATGTGCTTAATTACTATAGACAACAAATAGTTGGGTTTGATGAGTTAACGCGAGACGTACAATGTTATGATTGAATATGTTGAAAATTTCGTGATCATTCTACCTAGAGATGATGTTAACTAGGTATGACTTAATAAGTGTACGCTACAGTTGAAGTAGGGATATGTGATAGCGTTTATATTGTAAGGTATATATGGAAATAACTGACTCGGAAGGTATATAGTCAGGCCACAGATTCTTCCGAGTATCTCTTTTGTATTATAGGTAGGTACCCAAGAACACGGGTGTAGGAATTCAAATAAATCCTGACAAAGGAAAAATAACTCAATTAACCAAGTAAGTGACTCACTCGACCGAGTGAAAATTATTGGAATCAGACCTGTAATCAGACCCATCCCACTTGATTCAGTAGTGTGGACCAAGCCACCCGCGCGTCGTGTTTTTAAGGTGTCGGGACTTCTCCCACAGAACTTTCTAAACGGAGCATGTCATGGGCCGTTACCGATTTGAGAGGCTATGAAACCGGTGAATGGTTTGAACAAACATGCATTTTGAGGAGTCGCCACCCATTATTGTGGTTAATGTGAAACCGTTCGAATACTCTATGTCATGTCAAGACACAAAGTAATGACATAGATACCAAGAATTCGTCACCCTTAGCATTCCATGCCTAGAATGACCCTCGCAATGCCAACGAACACGGATGTTCATAGAGATTCCAAGTAAGGGGTGAAAGTACGTATTAGGAAGTTCTTTAATCGAACACCTAATCTCGTTCGCCTCGATAGCGGCCTCCACTAATGATTGGGAATGTCATTTATACTTGATATATTGTTGATTAACTGCATGTAGTGCAACATCTGTTGTCTTAATTCTAAGAATGCGAAATACAACTAAATCTTTGGATTAAAACAAGCAAACTAGAAGGTCGAATTGGAGATTTATTGTGAAACCCCGCGATTATACAGTAAAGTAAATACAAATATTGCAGCGAAAAATGTAACGTTTTAAAAACATTGATATTAAAAACCGCGAAGTCACCAAACGGTAATTAAAACTTAATGTTAAGAAGACTTTTATACAAAATACAATTTAATAGTTATGAGGGATCTAAACCCCTCAATCAAATTCAACTACACTAATATGTACAAATCTAAACCCTAACGAGAAAGGTCAATTGTTGTAAGTACAAGGCTCGCTAGCTCACTCATCTAAACCCCAAGTAAGTACCGACTTCAACCTGTTCATTCATTAGAAATGAATGGCACAGTTAGTGGGGAGTAACTCGAGGTTCTTCTAGCCATATTACATCAAATACAATCAATAAAAACATGTTAAGAAACATACAAAAAATATAAATCATGTGAATACCAAAGAGAATATTGAGTAACATTGTTACATGTGATTCCAATCATTAACATAATACATTACAATCCAACAATAAAGGTAACTTGACATGTGAACAAATGATGAATGTAAAGCATACGGATTCACTTAGAAATAATGACATCTGATACAATTTACATGCATGTATGAAAAGGATAATTAGGTAATTCATTTGAATAAGGACTCGACTCAAGAAGTGTAAGACACATACCAAATATTGGTTAACAAGACACGACTCAACCTCTTAGTAGGACTAAGATAATAATACGGTCCTAGTCTAAACCTGGATCCAGACTCTCGAGATAAACGTGTCCCGATTTGACATGCGATAAACATTTCGCATCCAAGACTCGATACATGGCACACATACCGTAACCAAAGGTCGAGTAACCCTAACTGGAAACATGGCACAAATACCGTAACCAAAGGTCCGAATAAGGGCAGAAGAGTAACATAAATCCGGAAACATGACACACATACCGTAACCAAAGGTTTGAAAGAAGGTAAGAAAGAATGTTTAGTTAATACACTAGGTACAATGTCACACTTGAGTCAAACAACCAAAAACCATCATATAACATGTGAATGAGAAGTAGAAAAAGTGTTTCAATGACAATAAGTGTTTACATATCACATATAAGCATTAGAACAAAGGTTAAAAGGTATACTCAACAAGAAACATAAACACCCATCCAAAATAACGAGTTTAGAACTCAACCACAACAAGGGTCAACCTTAAACAATTATAAATTGAGTTCTAGACATGAGAATAAGGTGAAAACAACTGGAATGATAGCTTATCCTTTTACGGTTCTAACGGTAGGTCACAAGCCCAATACAAGTAAGAAACAAGGGAGATATTGACATTTTACGAAAGTGCGACGGTGTAGGAAAACAGCGACCCGCCCAGGTTGAGACCCTCTTGACGGGTTGTGGCATCGACCTGCCCGGGTTGGACTTGACCTGCCTGGGTTGAGACCCTCTTGTACGGGTTTTGAATCGACCTGCCCGGGTTGAGATTAATTCTCGCCTCGATTCATTCTAACTTTAATGAAACTTGTTAACTAATGCTAATATATACATATAAACACATCAAAATCGATATATTCTTACCCAAGAATGATTTACAAGCCTCTTAATTTATTCAACTTTCATGAACAAGATTTGATAAGATGAACCCAACATAAAGATGTCATCTTTTTCAATCAAAAGATTAGTCTTAACACTACATCACACAAAATCATCATTTAAAACATCATTAACAATTTAATAAAACAAATCTCATCAAAAAAACTCATTAATCATTACCCAAGATAAACAAGAAATACCTACATAAAAGAACTAACCTTTTTCATGTAAAACTTAGATCTAAACATACAAATCTTATAAAAACTATGTAATACTGAGTAACCCGTCGATGTTACCTTAATTAACACTTCTAATCCTCTAAATCTTATTCTATAAGATAGTACTCTTCTCTTGCTCTTCTAAGTCACCCCTAGAAAGGTGGAGGAGGAGAGAGAATTCTTGAACAACAAACGGATTTGAATTTGGTTAAGAATTTGAGGTTTTATGTGAGTTTTAGATAAGAGATCTAAGATGAGTTTTAATGAAGGAAATTTCATGTTTTACAAGGGAGGAAGATTAAGGAAAGTCGCTGAAAATCATGAAATGAAACCCTAAAAGAGAGGGTTTTGGTCTTAAGGGAAGTCCGCATGTTTGTTTTGGCCCAATAACAAAGGCGCTTGGTTTATGACTCGGTTTTGCACTAAAATGACTCACGCTATGACTTTTAAAGGATTTGCGGGCTAAAATAAAACAAAGTTGATTTTTAAGAAAATAAAGCACGATTTTTGAAAGTATAAAACCAGATAAATAATACATCAAATAAAATTGAATATTATTAAATTAGGGGTTTAATAATTAAGCCATTACGATAAAATTGCGGGTGTTTACATTTATGTTGATTACACAATAAACAATCATAATACATAAAACAGAACGCAAAGCGATACACAATAAAAATATACAAATTACAAAATGATTTAATTGAATTTACGACATAAAAATGCTCAAAAAGAAGTTTTAGAAATAAAAAGGAAATAAAATGAACAAAGAAAGAAAAGAAATAAAATAGAATAAATAAAAGAAGAAGTAAAATAAATTAAATATGACTCAGAATACTAATGTCAGGCGATATTATGGAATATAAGTCGATTATTAGATAATTATACACGAATTGAATCAAGAGGGAATTTCGCACACAGAAACCACCTCGGAACAGGCGCAGCAAGTGATGCGCCCTCTAAAAGAGGCGCATCAAGCCCTGCGCCTGTTCTGGAGATGGGCTCTGACTGTAACACCCCCAATTATCCGGCCAAGGTAATTAAAAACATTACCATCTCTATTTCTCGAAGTAATGTGTCAAAAATACAATTAAAGAACATTTTACATAAATAACAAGTTTAATAAAATACAACTCGATTATGTCTATATTATCTACCTTGTGACTATGTACTTGACTCCAATGTCAATAGGGCGGCCCGAATCCCGATCAATGCCTTATATAACCTATAAGTCAAACTGCTCCCCATATGATCGGAAATATCATATGGATCGACACAAGTCATCCCAATTAAAGACGATGACAGTTTATCACATAGTCACACACGATCAGTTTCAATAATACAATTAATCAAGAAAGACAAATAGGCATGAATATGAAATGCAAACACGAATGCATAAACACAAGTCTCCAACACTGCCACTCCATCACCAATACACCAGTTCCATGGACACACCCACAGCACCCACAACCCGGTGACAGCACCATACCACCGCCCATCACACAGCCAGACCGCAGTTTTTAAAAAGGTACTTGAGACACATCCGTGGTACAGAGTACGGGAGCTACCCGAACCTCTGCCAGACGTCGTGACACAACACTAGTCCCTTCATACTGAAGCCATTAATGTGCACATCCCTAATAGAGTGGAAACCTCTAATAGGCGACATAAGCGTAAGACGGTCTCCCGAACCGCCTTAGGTCTCCTCAACACCCGTTTATCACAACCACATCCCCGCCACAACCTCCGACATCCACCACAGTCACATGTAATACAGTATACAACATACTATATCAAATATGCAACCGTCTCAAGCCATATGAATCTCACGTGATAATGCATTTCCATCCACAATATGAGACCAACCATCAATTTACCAACATCATGACAGGATATGATTGCATCAACAATAAGTGACCCACTACCATTCCCATATACATGTTATAATGCAACCCACTATTATAATCACCCCCTTAATAATGCAATTAACCACTAAGCATGTTATAATGCAAACGCCGTAATCATGTGAGACTAACTATAACATCAACAACAACATATACAACATTCATATTATTGAAACCGAGTACGATAAACCTACCTTTTAGCATACTCCATAAGCAAATCCGAGACAACAAAAATCCGTCTCATAAAACCGTCACATCCTACAATAACACATAATAACTATCAGTATACATCATATACTCCTATACTAAGTGAAACCCCTTAGTATTACCCCTTAATTACCCATTATACTAATTAAAATCACTAATTAACTTAATCCATAAAAACCACCAAACTTTATGGTTTAGTAAAATGAGAAATACGACTTACAAGGTGAAAGGAAGCAAGAGAAGGTGTATATTCTTCAAATCTATGCTTAGAATCCAAGGAGGAATGTTTATGAGAGTTTTAGAGAGAAGGGAGAAATGATTTAGAGTTAGTGAAAGATAAGATCCCGACATTATTTGTAATGCGTCTGCCAGATCCACTCGGTAGAGTGCGCGAGCACTCGGCCGAGTGCACTCCACTCGGTAGAGTGTTCAATCACTTGAACGAGTTCACTCTACTCGGTCCATTGCCCTCTCACTCGGTCTAGTCCTTGCTACCTTATACGATGATTAATGTTAGTTCTTAGTAAGCCTAAGGGTCCACTCACTAATCCCAAAAGAGTCCTTAAACCATCTTAATAATACCGTATATTGCAATCTTCCCTCCTTAAAATGAACTTTGTCACCGAAGTTTGCCTCATTCTTTCCTTTAACAATCACTCATCCCAAAGTTTCCAAAGTCTTTTACCAGCTCCCATGCATTCTCTCACCAAGTCTATACTCATTATGCTCTACATATACATCCCAAGTCCTTTGCTCACTCTCATTAATACCTCACATTCCTTATTCTTATTCGGCACTTTCCTTTCTAAATCTTTCCAAAATGTTACATCCACTCCCCCTAAAAGAGAATTTTGTCCCGAAGAACAAACTATCCTCCTTATTACTACTAAAAGAGTAAAACGTCACTTAGTTTTCCCTCTAAAAAGCATCTAACTAAATAAGTAAAACTTTCTTTTATTTATCTTTTCAATGAATATATTCTTATAATTAGACTCTATTTTATAATTAAATTCATAATTACGATTTTTTCATTAAAATAAAATAATTGGTATCAGACGATAAACTATAAGTTGTTAAATTTTCCAGTAATGAGATAATTATTACTATATATGATAATTTGACACATACTTACTATTAGTTTCGTGGGAAAAAAAATTATTAAAAATAATCATAACTTAACTTAATTCTCTTTGCTTAGTTTTTCATTTCGATTTTTTTTGTTTCATATCAAAGTACAATGGGATGAAATATTAAATATTAAAGAGGTGAAATTTAAAAAGATTAAATAATACACTAAAAAATACAAAAACTCTATATAATGTGCATGCATTGCGCATGTACTATACTAATTAACCATCGAATTCATACCTTACCTCTCTCATGGTCAATATCCAAATTAATTAAGTTCGGGGTTTTCCACTCTTAACGCATATATACTTGTTCCACAATTAATCCTCATATAATTGTCACTTATATCATTATGATATCGATGCTTAAACCCTCACATCATTACTCTCATACCTCAATTGCGATCCTATGAATATGTATATACGCATGCAAATAGAGTAGGTTCGTATCACGATATCAAAATGTATAGTTTTATAGAATAATTACCCAATGACCATGTATTACTCGTAATATGGTTCAATTATTGCCGATATTCTCGCTTCCGTACATCTCATGTTATGCATACACCGCGTCGAAATCCATTATATCGTCATACATGTCTTAACGCATTTACGTTCACTCATCATGAATATTTCTGTTTATGAGATTACAAGGTTCTGGTCATACATTTAATCATCTTTAAGGACACATGGATTAAAAATCATCATGTAAAATAAACACCACTACCGTATTACACGAGACACCACAATCAGTAGTAAGCATAAATTACACGAATTAACACTTGCCACGTAAATGTAACACAAAAAGATGGACACCAAGTAACACGAATCATACGCAAACAATTCACAAGTACATAGATCCTATAAGAGTACCGTACTTGGGTCAAGAACCGGCGTAAACATGAAATAAGGACACATACTTAAAATTTGATAGGGTATTGTCCACATACGGGCCAAGAACAGGGCCACTCGGTCGAGTGGGAGAGACCACTCGGTCAGGTGCAGAAAGCACTCAGTCGAGTGTCACTCGGGCAGGAATTTTTCGACTCTAATTTGTTTTCTCAAGTCTATCTTTTTATCATCCAAACAACATAAATTTCAATGGTGTGAAAACAAATCATGAAACATTAACTAACGACGGGGTCGCTTCTTCCCGGGTAATAGGCGTGCCCAATGACTCAAGAGCTTGCAATCATTATCCTCTTTCTCTTCCTCGTCCTTCCCCTCTTCATCGCCGGCGTCCTCAAGCTCGTTTGCGTCGATAGCCCTAGCCCCATCATCATCATCATCATCATCATCATCATGTTGTTCTTGTTGTTGTTATTGTTCAATGGACCCCTCTTGCCCGGATGTTCCGGCTCCGCTCCCATCACCCCCGTGACCAAAGATGCCGGCACCAATAGTATAATGAGATTTACAATATGAGACCAATCATCAATTTCCCAACATTAAGACAGGATACAATTACGTTAACAATAATTGACCAACAACCATTCCCATATACATGTTATAATGCAACCCACTATTACAATCACCCCCTTAATGATACAATTAACCACTAAGCATGTTATAATGCAAATGCCATAATCATGTGAGACCAACTATAACATCAACAACAACATAAAAAAAATTCATATTATTGAAACCGAGCAGGATTAACCTACCATTTAGCATAATCCATAAGCAAATCCGAGACAACAAAAATCCGTCTCATAAAACCGTCTCATCCTACAATAATCACATAAATAACTATCACAACACATCATATACTCCTATACTAAGTAAACCTCCTTATTATTACTCCTTAATTACTCATTATACTAATTAAAATAACTAATTAACTTAATCCACAAAAAAAACCCAAAAGTTAGGGTTTACTAAAAGGAGAAATTCGACTTATAAGATGAAAGGAAGCAAGAGAAGGTGTAAAATTTTCAAATCAATGCTCAGAATCGAATAAGGAAGGTTTAGGAGAGTTTTAGAGAGAAGAGAGAAATGATCCGGAGGTTGAGAGAGAAGAGAGAAATGATTTAGGGTTAGGGAAAGATAAGATCCCGACATTGTTTATTATGCGTCTACCCAGATCCACTCGGTCGAGTGCCCGAGCACTTGGCCGAGTGCACTCGACTCGGTCGAGTGTCCAACCACTCGACCGAGTGCACCTCACTCGGCCGAGTACTGCTTGTACTCGGCCGAGTGCACTCTACTCGGTCCACTGCCCTCTCACTCTATATAGTCCTTGCTTACTTATACGATGATTAAGGTTCTTATTAAGCTTATGGGTCCACTCACTAATCACAAAAGAGTTCTAAAACAATCTTAATAATACCGGGTATTAAACTGAATGTAAAGTCAGAACCATTAACGTCGATTTGAGGTTTTGTTAATTTTTCAATTGATTATGACTCGAAGGAAGTGTTTTAGTCATATTTTAATGTACAAGTATTATCACAAACTTGTCAAAGCCATATTATTACAAATATTAATGTCGGATTTAAGAAGAAAATCGAATTGACAATACGAACTCGAATTAAGCATATTTGCGAATGAAAGTTGATTACAAAGTCGAATTATAGGTTAAAGGTCAGATTATTAATCAAAACAAATTAAAATCATGTATCAAAGTCGGAATCAAGAGATTTGATATCAAGAATCGATCCTCATAAATCCGGATTTGAAATTAGTGACGAAAACCGATTAATATTGACTATTAATGATTTAGGTCGAAAAGAAATTAAGAAAATTAACCACAAACACAAATTTGAAGAAATTAAACAAAACAAAGAAGAAGAAATTGGAAGAAAAGAAAATAAGGATGAAATATCACAGACCTGAGGAAGAAGAAGAAGAAGATCAACAACTGATAAGCAGCCCTTGGAAGAGGCGCAACATGGGCTGCGTCTGTTTCAGAAGGCGCATCAGTTGATGTGTTTCTTCTACAGGTCGGTTCTCTGCAGTTTTTGTCAAAACGATTTTAAAACTTGGTTTAAACAATTTAATTACGACTTATGAACATTTCTATGAGATAAATTTTTACAAAATATTACAAATTACAAAATTACATAGTAGAATATGGGATTTACACCATCAGACTTACATGTTAGCAAAGCGAGAATAACTAAATCGTCTTTTAACGGTAAAACTCGACTCGATTTAAAGTAATGAAAGTGCGTGCCCTGGATTACTCAAGAAAATTTAGCAAGATTTGATTAAATTGATGTTGATTAAGGTGTAGTTCTCAAGCTTGGTCGATCAATGCAACGAAACGGGTACCCAAAATGATTTGGGCTAACGTAGTTGAATAGATCGAACACGTAGTTATGAATAACAATAGCACGTGATCTAGAGTGCAAAGGGAGAAGAGAGGGGCGGACACTCACGTAAGAAATATGAAGCACGAAACCCTCTATATATAGTTTTTAGAAAAAAAAATCTAGAAATGGATCGAAGCTGCTGGGAATCAAGCCCAGGAATAGGCGCAGCAGCTGCTGCAGCCTTTAGAGGAGGCGCAGCAGGTGCTGTGTCATTTCCCAGGGCATTTCCTTCTCAGTAAGAAAAGATCTTCGGTTTGTAAACAGAAGAGAGGAAGATACACGACTTCCTAATTCCGCAATGCATGATATTTGTCGAAATATATAATAAAGTAATATTTAAGCTATGAATTTCCAGTATATTCCGACTCGGGTTGAGACGGTTTTGACCCAGACTCCAAATGAACTCTAATCAATGTCAAAACGACCGTATCGGCACGTAGATGACGACCAAGGGGTTGAAAAGAGTGTTTGAGTTACCGCTTATCGACCGATTCATTAAATGTTATAAATTTGCAAAGCATGCTAAACAAGCGGCCGAATCATCACGGGGTGGTTGGCAGGAGGTACAGAAATACGATGATCTACAAGTAGCCGCGAGACTCCACCGAGTGAAGGCGCCACTCAACCAAGTGCCTCGACTCACTCGGCCGAGTGGATCGCGAAATCAGGTTGTGTCCTATTAACTCTTATTTCTTAAATTTTATTCTTCCATATTCCTTATTATTTTGGTTCCATCATCTCTCTAAACACCCAAAAACTCTCAAGAACTTCCTCCCAAAGCCAGGGAAACATGCAAACCATTGCTAAATCAATTATCCTTGCTAATAAACTTCTTAGCATTGAGGAACTTGTGCCCCAATCTTTTATCTTTTGCCATTTTAGCAACACCTAACATTTGAGGGTAAGAACTTCTCTTTATTCATTATATCCTCCATTGTTGCCTCAAAGGTTCTTGTATTAGCATATATCAACCAATTCCTTGTTGAAATTTTGTCTAATTGCACTAATTTGTCTCAAAAAGTCCAACTTACCATTTTAGGGTTTAAGGATTTGATCGGTCCATATTTTGTACTCTTTTACTCCCTATTTT
>JAOWBH010214650.1:0-17000 GCA_028566215.1 Silene coronaria
GGACAAGTAGAACGACAATTCCAAGTCCAAAATGAGTGTCACCATGAGTACCTCAATGACTCTTATGAGGATGCTCAAGCCCACGAAGACTCCCTTGGCATAATTGAAGGTCTTTTCGGGATGCATCTTAATCCCAACGTTCCACCCACCATCACTCAATCAACTGTTGAGGCCAACATGGCAAGAGCAAGAAGCACGAGCGAGAGAGAAGAGGAAACTGAGGCACCCATGATCAAGATGGTGCCTCGGGTTCTTACCATTGATGATGATGTACCATCCTCCTCCACATTGAGGACAATGTGAAAGACAAGTGTGAGGGAGGAAGTCATGTAACATACGTTCACAGTTGATGCAAGTTCAAAAAAAAAACAAATTGAAAATCCCGTCTAGGTGAAAACCCACAAGGGTGGGCACCTAGGCAAGATTGGGAAAGGTGGCCGAGGACGGGATGAAAACCCAAAATGGCATCCCGGGTAAAATGAAAAATTGAGTTGCGAGCCACCGATGAGAGGAAAGTAAAAGCTAAGGTGAAAATCCGAAAGGGCACCTTAGGCAAAATAAGGTATTTTCAAATTAAAAAGAAAGAAAAAATTGAAAAAAATGAAAAATACAAAAAAAAAAAATGGAGGGATAAGAAGGGAGAAATAAGGAGAGCATTGGAAGGAAGTTAGGATAGGCTTTAATTTCTTTTTGGATGACAAAATTTGTTTCAAATTGGGGGTTTTGTGTTGATTACTTGGTTGTGAGTCTTTGTGGTGTTGGTCCAACCAAGTAGCAAAGGTTTATATTGATGGAGTCATAAGGAGGTGTTATAATGAGGAGATTTGAGGATTGATAAGGAGGTTGTGTAGGCCACTTGCTATCACCTTGGGATAAGGTGAGAGTGGTCATCTTTTGCGTGGTGTTATAAGAAGGGTGGAATATGAGTTGATGAGTCGGAGTTGGAGGTTTATGTCTTGTTTGAGGGTGATATAAGGAGGGCGGGTGAGGGAAGAGTGTTTGTAAAAAAAAATTGAGTCTAGATTTTTGTTTAATCGTTGGTTGTTAATGAGGGAGATATAAGGAGAAAGAGGTAAGGGAAGAGTGGTCATCTACTCACATGCTCACTTCTAGACGTACTCCATTGGTTGTCTTGGGTTTTACTCGAAACGAGCAAAAGTCTAAGTGTGGGGGTATTTGTTAGTGTCAAATTGTGTCGGTATATTTAGATTGTTTTTAATAAAATAAGTGATTTTGTAACCGGTTTTGGAGGTTTAATGTTGTAATTGTCGGTTGATATCTTTAGTTGTAACTTGGACGAGTTGAGCTCATTTTGATACTATCGTCTTCAAGGCGATCAAGTGTCTATGGTGACAAGTCGAGTTGAGGAGATGTATGGTTGTACAAACCTTACCAATGAAGCAATCCCAAGCTATAACAAAGTGAAGAAACAAGGTGGCAAAAATACCAAGGAAGAGCCGAAGTGGAATAGAAGTCAAGAAGAGGAGCAAAAGAGAGAAGGAAGCTGGGACGAATTGGCAGACCAAATCCGCAGCCTGCAGGTCCAACCGCAGCCTGCGGATGAGGCCGCAGCCTGCGGGTCCCTCTGAAGGACACGTCATTATGGACCTTTTTTGTGCGTAATGAAAGGCCTGTTTTCCATCTTAACCTAGGGGAATGTGCACCCCTATATAAGTTTGACAATTTGAGATCTCAAGTATCATCTATCATCATATCATTTTGGAACACATTTTGTAATTGAAAAACTTGAAGCTTTATATACTTTTATGCAAATCTTTCATAAATATGTGGGTTGTAAACAAATTATGGAAGGCTAATCTTCCACACTTGGTGTAGTTTGTTCTATGTTTCAACTTTCAAGCATTGTATGAATTCTTAACTCCTTTATCTTATTTATTGTATTTTCCTTCATATAATTGCCATGTTGGTTGAATGAATGTTAGGAGTAGCTAACCTACCTTATTGTTCATCTAGCTATTGCATATTGCAATTACTTGGTTTAATTTACTTGAGATTTGAAGAAGCAAGCATATAACTTTATGTTCTTGGTTTAAAGACTGTATCTTTATGGGTAGGAATTGCATGTTTGTTGCTTATAGTTGGGTTTACACTATTTAATGACTTATCCTAGCCCATTTCATTTGAAATTGTTCTTAGTTCTCTAATTTGAGTTTCTTGTGTGGTTTAATGCTTACAAATTCATTCTATGAAAGATCTTCTAGTTGGTTTAAATTAGTTGGTCATTATCTTATGAAATAGTGTAATAGGTGAATAGGGAAAGGCGGAATAGAAGGTTTTACATGCTTGATTAATTTGTTACTTGAATGAATTGCACCAGGTCTTCTCTCATATTGATTTCTTGCCTACTAAGTGTTTGTTTGTTTGTCTCTTAAAACAAAGTTCATCTATTTAGCATTTTCATGTTACTACTCATATCAAATCCCTCTCGTCATTCCACTTGTCCATTGTTAATAGTCATTGTTTGTGATTAGTATTTCAATCAAGTCTTTAGTTTTAAAGTACTTCTCTTGGGTTCGACCCTTACTTACACTTCGCTACTTTCTTAATTGGAATAATTTAGAGTCAAGTTTGGTTTACAAATTGTTAATTTGATAGGGTAATTAGTAATATTAACGACACCTAGTTATTTTGCTATCAGCTTGCGACGGATCAAGTATTATGAGTATTAAAGGCAAAAGAAGAGTGACTAGGAAGCAGCAATCTGTTTTGTCGTATCTAACCATATGAGTTATATTTGACCCGTCGCAACCTTCTGACGGATATATCCGTTACAAGAAAGACTTGATGTTCCTGTTCATTGTCTCCAACTCCTCTTTTTTTTTGTCTTCCTTTCATTTACTATTCACTCTTGCAACAACATAATTGCAATTTTGTACGAGTATCGTTATATAGCCGCAGGTGTAATTAATGAATTCAGTTTAGGGTATTGCACTCGTGCACGAATATTGTAAGAATTCACTCATTATTTTACATTTTGCAGATAAAGGTAAACATAATAATTTAGCCCAACACGATATTGACACTGGTAAACTCATGGTGGATTCCTATTCGACAACCTTAACAGTCATTGAGCAAAAACATGTTCATTATTCTGGAAAAAAATAGTCTGATAAAACATGTTAACCATAATCTCTCGTAATCTGAGTAGCTTACACCCTCCACCATACCACCGGTTATATAATAATCATTGTACAACACTATACATTTAATCGAGCTTATGTGTAATTTTTCTGAGTTGTTTAAAGTTTATTTTTTTATGTTTTCGGTGAGTTCAGATACTTTACAATATATAGCTCAGATTCTTTAAAACAAAACTCGAAAAATTTAGTGTAGAGCTTGGGTTATACGTCATACAATTGGTGGTATAGTGTATTAATTGTAAGTAGCTCAATTATTAGCATAATACGAAAGACCATGCAAACAAAGACAAGATATACTACGGGTAGTCAAACCTTCCCCCAGGTGACCCAGGGTGGCTTGGGCTTGACTAGGCGGATTGAAAACCAATTCGTGGTGGGGGTCAACATAGGCGAGCCTTGGTGGAGGTGGACTCGGAACCTGCCCAGGACAGGGGTAAGGGGTAAGTTGAATTTGCTCGACCCGAGTCCAGCCTAAGTTTTTGGACGAGCTAGGCTGGGTAGACACTGGTCACACACGGTCCGGGTAAAAGAAATTGAGAGATCAAAGTCACCCTGAATGTTGGACCACCCCTAAGGCCCTAACTAATGTATACAAAGAAAGATAACTTTGAAAATATTATAAAATACTCCAAACTAAGCTTAGTTTAACATTATGGCATTTTGCTATATCAAAAGAAAAAACATAATTAAAATACACCTTACTAGGGAAAAATATGGATTAAACACGAATAATAATTTAACTAGTTTAGATTCATCCATTTAGGGCAACACTCAACAGTCAACAGCAATGGGAATAAATAAAAGTTTCCTATCTTATATGGAGCTCTATATGAAATCGATTTCTAAAGCAATAAATCAGATTCATGTTAGGAAAAGGAGAGAAAGGACACTATATTAAAAGTAAGAAACTTTTACAATTGAGGAAGATTATCAATAAGACTCTCTCAAGTCCTAATTCTGCCATGTCAACTCTTAACTTTGTCGTATCAACTTTTCACAAACTTTTATTATTTCTTTACAAAGCGTCTTGCTTATGACGGACGCTATCCGTCACAAGTTGAAGACGGATGCTATCCGTCACAAGTTGAAGACGGATAGTGCCTCTCTCACAATAAGATAAGTGGGAGGGCAAGTGGGGGAAATGGAGCACCCGTTGGATAGTGTCACTTGCATATTGTGAGAGCGACATTATCCGTCTTCAGCGTGTGACGGATAATGCCCATCTTCAATGAAAATTTGTGATTTCTTTATTGTTGAAATTATCAGTCAGATTCACCTCTGACTACTTTTCCATTTCACATTTTTTTTTACATGAGTTCCACTCATTGAATAATTTCCCTTGAAGTAAGTTTTAATTTGAGTCGTCAATTTTCAAGACTCAACTTAAAACTTTGTCAAGGGTAGATTATTGGTAGTCATGTCGTAAAACTTACCCAAGTCTTGTCTCCATACTACTAATAATCTTACCCTGAAGTTTCATAATTAATGATCACAAATATTATTATACAATTGGTTGTACAAGAGCATGCTACAACCATTACAAATCTAGGTGAACTTATGTGTATTTCATAACAAATCTAGGTGAACTTATGTGTATTTTTTTCGAACTTCTACGGTTTTTTATTTATATTTTAATTTGTTAATGTCAAAAAGTAAAATCTAATTGAGTTTATATACTTCGTATAATATTTTTGAGTTTTATTATAATTTTTTAAATTCAATATTTATATAATAAAGCTCAGGTTTTTTCAAATAAAACTCACAATTTGTATTTATAAACTCAAATAACGCATTATAAAGCTCAAATTATACTTTATACAACTAATTGTATAATCTTTGAGTTAATGAAAAAAATTAGTACTTAGGGGGCGTTTGAAAGGGAAAGAGAAAGGATTTCAGAAAGGGTAAGAAGAGGAAAGGTAAGGGATTACCTAAAATTTAATTAGTTGTTTGGTTACATCAAGAAAGAGAAATAATGATCCACCCACTCTTATTCCTACCACTAACACACAACACCACAAACAACCACTTGTCTACTCAAAAATGGCTACAGTCACCGTCTCCCCACCCAACTGCGGAGACCCACTGTGTCGCCCACTTGCCGTCGTCGCTCCACCCCACCCCAACACCACAATCGTCACTCTTCATCCTAAAAAAACTCTCCCCTATACCCTCGAAATCCCCAATCCCCAAAAACACTAAGATCTTGTGGTGTTCCGGCGGTCTGGGACAGGGGAACTGGGGGTGGACAGTGGGCTGCCGGCGGTGTGGGGGTACTTGGGGAGAAGATTGGTGGATTGTGGACCTTGAGGTTTGTGTCAAATAGACATCAACAAAGGAAATCAAGAACTTTGTTTCCCTTTCCCTTTTTTATAGACCCCCAATCAAACGCCCCCTAAGTATAAAACTTCAACCTTTGCTATTACTAGACCTGGCAAAACTGACCCGACCCAAATGATCCGACCTGAATAACCCGACCCGACACCTGAACTCAAAACCCGATCTTGACCCGAAACCCGAAATGATCCAACCCGACCGGAACATAACAGAGGTTTGTTGACCCAGAACTTACCCGAGACCCGAAATGACCCGATCCAAAACCACTCGACCCGAAATTGACCCGGCAAAATATAACTCTAATTGCACAAAAAAAAGACTTAAAACAACCCGAAATGTTACCAAATGTACTTTATCTCTCTTAATTGTTGACCGAAATCGATCTGGACCCGATTTGACCCGACCCGCTTTGGCCTGAAAATGACCCGACCAACATACCCGAAAAAACCCAAAACCCGAAACAACCCGACCCAAACTAACCCGATAACATTTCAAATCCGAACTAATCTGATCCAAATTAACCCGACCTGAACCCAAACCGATTGATCTGTTTGTCAGGTCTAGCTATTACCCTTGTGTATGTATCAATCGGGAAATTCAATAGTGTTGAACTTTTGACTCGTACTTTACGGCTTTTACTAGTTGCATGTTTGGCAATGTTTAACGGGTAAAAGTGAAACCACTTTTAACGGACTGCTTTTCACTGCTTTCTGGGCTACATTGTACAGTTGTTACACCACCTGAGCACGTGAGAAATATGTGCTGCCATTTAGGGAGGGTTCATTCACGATTCGATTCACTGAACCGTTAATTTAATTCGATTTCGGCGCGGCTTGTTTCGGTCAAACTACTAACCTAAACTGCACCGTATCTAACGGTTATAAGCCGTTTGGTTAACCGCTTTAAACGGTTATTAGGGTTCGGTTAACAGATAATTGATAATCGTTCTATGTATACTTTTTTTCAGTTTCCGATTACTTTTTAAAGTGATTTAATTAAAATTTTAATATATATAATATCTAACCTAAAATTAAGTTGATATACTTTATTATTAATCAATTTATGAATTTTTGAGTTCAAATGCACTGAGAAAATGAAACAAGAGAAAAAAAAATTCTATATACTGTAACATTTTTATTTTTTGCTTAATTTTTAGTCAAACGGTTCAGTTAAGCATTTATCTAAAATAGCGAATCTAAACCGAATCGTTTCCTTGACATATTTAACGACTCGATTCACCGATTCACCGATCCGCTTTGTCTAAACGATTCGGCTAGCCGAATCTAAAAAATGCATCGTTTTTCGGTTCGGTTATTGATGTTCATTTATTTCGTACACCCCTATTGCCGATCAGATACCGAGTGTAATTCTAGCCTTTTCGCAATATAAATATACATCAACGCTATTCGGGATGAGGGAGAATCCCAATTCGCATCACATACGGTTAAAAACTTATCCAGACTAAAAAATAACCCACTTTTTCAACCCCGTCTACTACTACTGGTGGAGCAAAAGGCTAGTATGGACGCTCGCCCCCTTGACGGATGAGATTTTCATAAACTAGAACTTTTTGAACTTATTGAAATGTTGAGGTCTATGTCTAAATGTCTTAATTAACCCACGTTTTCAACCCTGTCCACTACTACTAGTAGAGCAAAACGCAAGTAGGGAGCTCGCCCCCTTGACGAATGAGATTTTCATAAACTTTTAGTTAGAACTTATTGAACTTTTGAGGTCTAAATGTCTTTACTCTTTATTAAAACAAATTTTACCAATCAACGAAGGTTAGACACTTAAATCCTTTTTTTTTTGTGTAAAGGTAGATTTGATGCTAACTCGAATAATGAGTAACACTTCTTACAATTTTAGCAACTATCTAGCTAGGAATGTGCGGTGGGCTGGGCCAGTGCGGGCTGGGGGCGGGCTTGGCTGACAATTCGTGGCCCAAGCCCAACACTAAATAGAGGGCGGGCTGGGCTGGGCCGGGCTGCATATTCTCTGGCCCGAGCCTAGCCCATATAGTGTTTTTTTCTAGTTTTTTCAATATTTTACCTGGCCAACCCGGGCTAGGCCGAAAATCTTTGGTATTGGCCTGACCCGGGTAGAGAGCGGGCTGGGCTGGGCTACGGGCTGGAAAAAGTCAGTCCACGAGTGCGGGCTGGGCCGGGCTGGCCCAGCCCATTTAACAGCCCTATATCTAGCTAACGCTTAAACCAGTTAAGGATAGTTGAAGATCACAAATCCAACACAATTTGTAATACCCCTTGATTTCAAGGAACTGACACGAGTCCAAGGTTAATATTCAAAATATTTTCCAACTTGTACAAAAAATAGTTAGTATAAATAGAAAAATAGCATCTTATTATTTCAGTAAAGAAGAAGAAGAAGAAGAAGAAAAAAAAAAAATCCACCCCAATTTTATTAAATCTAACAAACTGAATATTTTTATGGGGGTTTAGATATTAATTGGGAAATTTGGGCTTGATGTGGTCATTCCGCATTTGTACCATATTCCTAGCCCATAATCTAAGCTAATAATCTGGAAATCAAGCTTCTTAGAGACTGGCCAGGCCAGATCGCCGATGGTATTCTCAAGAGTCGAGGCCTTCCACAAAAATATCATGCAGCCAGTGAAGGTGAAGAAATACATTGTTACATAGGACGGTTTTACGTGTCATCCAGGTAATATTACGCATAACTAACCAAGAACCACGGTCACTAGCATTCATCCTCCAAGGACGGTTAGGTCCATTTCCATGGCACAAGGTCTCAAAGATAACTAAGAATAGATTCTCTCTTTAGTCCATTAAATTATAGTCAACAAGGCAATTGAAAGATCGCTAAGAAATAAAGGAACTCGAGGAAGTACTATAGTCAATCGGGCAACCTGCAACCAAATAGATAAATTTATATCAAGTATCATCTTCGACATGAGGCACCATTGATGTTTATGACAGAACTTAGAATAATGAGAATTCAAGTTAAACTTCAAATGAGATAACATTGTACCTCTTCATGTGTTCAAGCCATCGGAGAGACAGACATGAAGGTAAATACATGAGTCAATATCCATCACCACGATATGAGCAGGTTGAATGAATGCTGCAAGATCGAGTAAGACATTAACTCAAACTGTCTTTTACAATTCATCAACAAATAAATGTGTAATCAAACATGAACTGCAAGGCAACATGCCAAAGAACAAGTATCCAAGTCAGCTGACTGCAACTTAGTTCCCCGGTTCTTCTTTACCAACTCAAATTTCAATCAATTGGCTGTAAAATGCTTCTCAAATTTTTTTCTGCCAAATGCAATGGCTTGTCATGTAAACTTGTTAAAATCTGAATTGCGGAGTATTAAGCTTCATCCCCCTACCATAGCTATCACCATAAACCAAATTGGATCAAGTGCATACAGATATCCCCCAGATATTTTATACAGTTGAGTTTAAAACTTTTGCTTCCTGAAGCTAAAGTTCGAATTTCAATATTTTCTCATCTATATCGAAATATCTAGGTGACAGTTGTGAGTTTGTGACCTGTGCCTTCAGCCTTGTGAGCATGAACACGAGTATGCCTATCAGCCAATCATCATAAAACATGACTATTCGTTTATCTTAAACTTGTTTATCCTAATTCCTTAAATAAAATAAAAAAAGCTAATTTGATAACCTATACCTTGAATAACTCATTTTTTCAAATTTTATACCTAAGATAACTTCCTTCAAAATTTTATACCTGAATCCTATCTTTTTCCAAACTTACTACCACATCTCAAAAAAAAGACATAAATTGACGGTTTTACCCTTACTAATTAACCCATCTACACAACATTAATCCTAACCTCTCAACCACCCCATAAACCCCCCGAACACCACCACTAGCCACCTTCTTCCCCTGAAGGCACCGCCGCTGGTCTCGGGAGGCCACTGTATGTGCCCTCCCGCGGGCGGATCCTCGTAATATCTCCCCATTAAACACCCACAACCTCCCTAAGCACAAACACACAACACCCACCCCACACTACAAAGCCTCCAATACCGTCACAACACCATCACAACCCCCCACCAGCACCTCATCCATGCCTTACTTGTCGCCCCTTCAATAACCCACTACCTAGAAAAGAAAAACACTATTCCACCACCAAAACTCCATCCTTCATCCTAAAAAAAATCAAATCTGGTATTTTTGCGTGTGGAGGAGGGATTTTCGGTGGTGGAGGGGAGGGCTTTCATGGCTATAGGTGGTGGTTAGGGTATGGGGGATCCACGAGATATAGGGTGACGTTTAGAAGGATGTCCTCGAAAAGATAACTTGGGCAACACCATTGGAATATCACTTGCGGTGGCATCACGACACCAGTGATGGTGCGGTGCCGGCAAGGGGAGGAGGAGACTGGTGGTGGCGGTGATGAGGTGGATTTGGGGGTAAATGGGTTAATGTGGTGAAGATGGGTCAATGCGGTGGGTAATAAGGTGGTGATGAGTAATTAGTAAGGGTGAAATGGTCTATTTGTGAGATTTGGTATTGAGTATAAAAGAAAATAGAATTTTAGGTATAAGATTTTAAAGAAAATTATTTTAGATATAAGATTTGAAAAAATGAGTTATTCAAGGTATAAGTTATTAAATTAGCCTAAAAAAAATTATGACTATTTAAGATATAGAAGACTTTTTCCATTTTTCTATGGAGCCAAAGATTCATTACTCTTTGGTTCTGGATTATGATGGAATAAAGCAAAATGGCTCACTAAAGTAACTGCGCTTCTTTCTATTGTGATTTGTGGAGTACCAGTCATTCAATATAGTTTTCGACGCATTTTTCATCTTGGGTCATTCGAAAAGTCTCTTTGTATTGCTAACACAAGGGTAAGACTGCGTACATCCAACCACCCTCCTTTTACCCCGCGATTTGCGGGAGCCATTGAGACACTAGGGTAATGTTGTTGTTAAGATATAGAAGACTGACGTTCAAGTTTTCAAGTTTCAATGTACTGCGGCAAATTTATAGCATTTACGTGTGCTGCAGTGCTGTTATCTCAAGATACTTGTTACATGTAAGCTATTTTACCCACCCTTGTGAACTCGCTAATAATATTTTCTCATCTACAATATCCTGTGACACACCAATACGAGAAAGTTAGAACAGCATTGCACACTAGCATATAGAACCAGTAAGAAAAAAAAATGGAAAACACAACATAGAGCCCAATATATTACTCTTAAGTTAGAAAGTAACAATTAGCAATGCGAACTATAATTGCAAATGCAAAAATAAGTATCACTTATCAGGCATTCATTTTTGTTTTTCCATCCTCTGACGTGCTTATTACGTTCATATAAGAATCCTAAGGAAACACAGCCCAAAGCCCTAAACGAAACGAAAACACCAGAGCATGTACAACATAAAAGATAGGGATGAACTGACGTGCTCTCGCCTCTCCATTTACCCTCAATCCCATTGGAGAACAAAAGGACTAGTTTACACCTACAATAACAAAAATCTTCAACATGCTCTGAATCCCAAATTTTGGTCAATCATTTTCATATATACATTAATAAAGAATTGTATAACAAATTTTCACTCTCAAGTTTACACTTGCTATGGCTAATTTCAAATGGACAGCTTGCTCTCAATTGCTCTCCCCAAGAGCCATAGTTTTAAATATGGGTCGCGACAACCGATATCACGACCTTGACCAAAATCGAGATGTAGTAGTATACCAATAACACACAAAGAGTTACTCTCCATTTTATTCTTTTTTGAGCTTATGAAGAGCATACGAAAATACCCTACTCTAAGCAACAAACAATATTTTTTTGCACTCCTAGTCTCCAACAATGGAAACCATATTGGAGAGTAGTTTGAGAGCACCTTAGAAAACACATTGTAGAGATCCTACTGTACATACTCCGAGCCGGTCTCCAACATACATAAATCATCTCAATCTAGTCCTCTCTCATTCCCTTGCGAAGCTTCCAAACAAGGTAAACCACTCATCTCCTGAAGTAGGACATCATGAAAATACCTGCATAAGTTAAGGAAAATACACCCAAACCCCTTCGACATAGAGATTAATTCCTCGAAAAGCACAGAATGCCTGGTAAGATTCATCCATGCTATCTACTTAGGCACATTGAATCTGCAAGAGGAACACTACTACTCCAAGGCCTCAAAGACACTCAAATGTGGCGAAGGGATTGAACAGCATATAGACGGTGTTCCATCACTCGGTGTAAAATTTGTGTTGAAATTTATGGCAACGACAACTACTTCACATTTAAAGATTGTGAATAGTGTAGGGATTTTGCATCATTTCATCATACTCCAAAGCCAGAGTATAGATCAAACTAGATATCATGAATGAGACCTCCTATAAAGAGGGGCCTGGTCTATATAGATAGCAATGGATTATACGAGGACAAAAGGAGAACAGTTTGACCAAACATGTCACTATCTGTCGTTTAGTGTGCTATTAGAGCATTCAATCGGATAACTAGGAGGGTTCCTCCCCCTCCCTCCTTAAAAAAGGAAAAAAAAAAAACATCTATTATTGCAAGGCAAGGTAGCTTGAGATGGATCTAGCACAACAAGAGCCCGAAATCTAGCTGAAGGGAGAGGGTTAAGATTTAAGAAGTGGTACATTCAGAGAAACAAACACCAGAGTTGTAAAATCAGCTGTATGTCAATTACTCATTCAGAACAGCAGCTGCTGAGCCACTGTAACAGTGAAGTCAAGATTTTGAAAAAAAAAAAATTGTAGTGATGGAAGGGCATAGGCTACTGAGGAACTATCCGGTAAAACTTGAGGACTGAGATTTTCCTAGCTTCAAAGACCACAGTCGGATTTGTCACAAAATCCATCAGCAAGGACTGAGTCTATTTTTAAGAAGCCAAGGTCTCGAGTATTGACAACTTATATAACTTAAAAGTCTGAATTGTCAACAATGGATGGCAAGGTAATCCCAAACACAATCACCATGTTTTGCAAGACAAACAATCATTACAATATAGTATTTAGTATACATGACAATTCAGATGATCACCCTGAACTGCCAAATATTATTAGTGCAATTTCAAAGAAAACACATGAGGAACCTGATTGTTTTTACCGCAGTGTCTATCTAGTATTGTAAAGAAGTATGAGTAACGGTTATGTATGAGTAGAACGACAAGAAAGCAAATGAGCAAACAAAAACATACTTGCTTTTTCTTGATCTTTATATCTAGAAGTACTTTCTGCATAACTGTTAAGAGCAGTCCATTCATGACTTCGACACTTTATGACTCAACCTCCAATCTGTTCATCCATCATTTGACTGCAATGTTCAATGAAGTAAAGACCTCAAAAGTGTCATAAGACAAAATCCACAATATTTGTTTTCTTACATGATCAACTACAGACTAAGAGTCCACATTTTTATTGAAACTAGTGAAATGATAACATCCACAACAATGCTGCATTCTTTTATTTGGTTCCACGAAGATAGCAAGGATATGAGAAGAAACATGACTGGTGTTAGAGTGTTTGGTTTTGACTCATAGTTCTGCAGTGACTCAGAAAGTACTAATTGGCATCAGAATGAATTTCATGATAACAACACTAATCTATCCAATTCAAGGAGCGGAATGAACACATGATGAGTCAGAATTTTAGATGGCCCTCAAACTACAAAACATAAGACTAAAACACAGAACTATGAAGTCTAGTGGAATTATGACTTATCATGTGGCCATTCAAGAAACAGTTAGTACAGTGGGAACCCATCAAACTAAGAACACAAGACAACCTCCATTTGAGATGGCGTTTTCCTAACAAAACCACCATAAGAGATGGCGTGTCTATAGCTTAGTAAGTTACGATCCTACATGGACCCTATTTGAGAGCATTAATTTAGAGAAAAAACAATGAATTGGGCGTATTCTATCATACATATATATCGTATCTCCTCCTATTCTTAGGAATTGCCCCATTTCTCTAACACAATGAAAAATAGGACAACTCACAATTCCCCTCACATAATGAGACAATTGCTAAGAATAGAGGGAGTGGAAACCAGGGGAAAGAAATGTTCAATGCAACATACTATAATAGATTTAACAGAAGGCATAATCAGAAAAGAAAACTCAATACATCAAGCAACAAAAATATATGAATATAAAATACAAATTACGTTGAGTTGAGACAAATAGAATGCATGAAGAAATCAAGTCCAAGAAAATACTTGCTTATTTCCAAAAAAAATGTTAGAAGCTAACCTTCAGTTTCCTACGAAAACAGCCACTCAAGCATATCTTGAGGAAAGAAACTGATAAACGAACCCCCAGGTACTCCCACCTTTGATTACTTTGCGCTTGGACCATCACATTAAGTGAGCAGCGAGACTGATTCAGATGGAGGCAATGCAATAACAAGTTGAACATCACAATTTTACATATAAAAAAATAAGTCCAAAGCTTGATCCTTTTAATCTCGTAAAAAGTACCAACCCTTTTGATTTCATAAAATGTACTCTGGACCAAATTGAACATCATGAGATTAATTAGCACAGATGGACTAATCTACAGAGAGAATTTCTAATGGCAAAAAGACTTGTGCAAATTACAAACTACATACTTGCTGCCAAGAAACAGTTTAAAGACAATCCTAGCTGCTCTACATACAACAAGACTAGCTACCTGCATACAGAAACTGCAAAAGAAGACATAATGAGAACATTTGGATACAAAAGAAGGCTTCTTAAAGCTAAGAAGGCTTAGCCTTCTCATCCCCATCAACATTTAATATGGGCAAAGTACTAAAAAACTCATCAAGACCTTCAAAAAACTCTATGTTTTCAACCCCAACTTCTCCCCCATTTACAGCGCTCGCTGTGGGAGCTTGCTCATCACCCTCATTATTGAACTCCACATTCAAGTCTAATCTCCCCATATTTTTAGTCCTTCTTCTAGCTTGATTCCTCGTAAGGGTAGCTGTCGCTACCCTCTTTCGTGAATCCTCCTTAGTAGCTCCAGCAGCCAAACTAAAAACAACAACATTTGGTGTATTAGACCCACCTTCCAAATGATTGCCACCAGCAGAAACTCCACGTTGGACGGCTGAATTATGATTTGCCTGCTTTTGGACATTTACAACTCCATGCTTATGTTTCGGTGGCCTACCGGTCCTAACCTTTCTTCTCCTTCTCTTCTTTTTCTTCTTTTCAGGAGCATTATGTCTCTGTCTCTGTCTCCGCCAATCATCATCAGACGAGTCAGAATCACTAGGATCCGAATTAAAATCATCTAAATCATCATCAAAATAAACCCTAGGCTGTGAAGCCTGCGGCACCATCTTCTTAGGCCCAACAGCAGCCCCACCACTACTTTCAAACCATTGAAATTTCTCACTCCCATTTTCCACAGGGCAAGCAAACATGGGTGAGAAAGGCACCCAATTTGTCCCCACATTCGACTTCCCCATTTTATTTTGCTTCTTCCAGGCTGCAGACGAAAACCCTAATGGGAAAAAACCCCAACAACAAAATGAACTCTCCTTAGAGTCCTTACCACCATCACAACCGCCATCACTAATTGGAGGGGGATTCGGAATCTGTACAGCATGAAACCCCCTCCCACAATTCTGACACTTAAGAGTACACTCCTTATACACTATCTGATACTCAAATATGTAAAGACAGTAAGGGCAAGACGTCCAGAAACACTCAACTTCTTCCCCTCCTTTATTACCCTCATCAGCAGCAACATCACCATTATCAGCATTAGCATTCGCATTAACGGCACCATTATTCTCATGCACAACACCAGCATTATTATTATTACCAACACTACTATTAACAACATTATCGATACCAACATTTCCATCAACCAATGTACCTCTCACCTCAACCGGCTGCGCTTGATGCTGTACTGGCAATACAACAGGCGGTTGCTGAGCCTGAACTAAACCCGGCCTAGGCATCATTTGGGTTTGCATTATTGGTGTCATAATTACAGGTACAGTCGGATTTACTGCTGTCCCCTGTAACCCTGACATCCCTAATCCACTACTAGCAATCCCATTAACTACCCCCTTATTCCTATCCCCACCTTTCGCAGGTGTTGGGTCCCGCATCTGCCACTGTGGCGGCAACTGCATTGGCTGCTGCTGCTGTTGCAGTTGCGGCCGCAGTGGCAATTGCTGTTGCATTTGCATGAACTCTATCTGCTGCAACTGATTACTACTACTACCACCACCACCATTACTAAAATTATTATTCTGTGAGAAATGATCTTCTTGTTGTTGCTGCCACATTGACCCCGCGGCCTGTGGCAGTAGCTGCTGTTGTTGCTGCTGCAACTGCTGCTGAGGCGGCGGTTGAAAAAACTGAAAAGTATTAATCTGCTGCTGCTGCACAGCAACAGCAGCAGCCGCAGTCTGCTGCTGCTGCTGCTGGGCCTGCTGCTGTTGTTGGGGAAGTTGTTGTTGCTGTTCTTCAACGAGCCGCTGTAAATAAACAGCGAGCTCATTATCAAACAACCATTTCTTATTCGGATCGGATAAAATAGACCAAGCATCCATAACCAACTGCAAAGCATAATCCGCAAACGGAACCCGATTCCTATCCGGGTTAAGCAACGTAACCAACTTCCGATAATGATTGGCAATCAATTCCGGGTCACGGACTAGCCGAGGAAGTTGAAGAACCGTATACCAATCCGGATGTTGCGAAGAGTTGACCCGTTTCTCACCGGCTAACACGGTTTCAATAACAGCAAGTATTTGGTCGGATACTTGGTTATTCGGGTCGGATTCACGTGCTCGGATCGCGAATGTCTTTGACCCGAGAAAATCACGTGCTGTTAATAACTTGACGGCTATCCCTAACCACCGTTCGGCTTCCGCTCTAGGGGTATTTGGGTCCATTTTGGTGTAATTTATTCTCTCTCTAAGGTTGGTTTATTAGTATTTTTATTTGAGGAGTTGACACTAGTGTGGAGTGTTGTGTTGTGAGGGGTAGAGGAGGATTTTAGGGGGAGATTTTTGAGAATCTAAAGGGATTTTAGTTGAAAGATGGGTGGGTGAAGAAGGGTAAAATGGTCATTTTCACTACTACTATTCTACTACTGAGTTATTAAGAGGGAGGGGATGTAGTTGAGTGAGTTGAAGTTTGAATCACCATTGTATTGTTAATGTATGTAGTTTGTTAATTTGAAATATATAAGGTTTTTAGTGGAGTGATTGGAGTAATTAATTGAGCTATAGAAGGTAGAAAAGCTTTGGGGGACATATATGTTTGCATTTTTGTATATATAGGTACATTCTTGTGTATTTATTGCGATAAATGTTTAATAATGTATGGTAAAAAATCAGATCAAAATATCCTCTAACGGTTAGAAAATGATAATGTTATGGAATTGAAAATGGTTTGTTAGCTCATGTTGACCCAAAAATATAATAAAGGTTTCCAAAAAACCAATAGGATTAGTTTATTTCCTAATTAGCTTATTACTAGTTTATTTT
>JAOWBH010214761.1:0-16997 GCA_028566215.1 Silene coronaria
GGTCGTGAGTATTATTTTTTGACCAAATAAGCTACATGGGAACTTTTATGACACCGTAAATGAATTAAGCTAAATCTGACCAATAAGTAGTGTTTCGCAACTTTTTGGTTTTTAAAAGTTGTGTTTTACAAACCTTTTTTTTTAAAGGTAGTGTTTCGCAAAAAAAAAATTTTAAAGGTTGTGTTTTACAAATGATCCTTTTGGTATTAAGGCTCTAATGTTGTTGATTATAAAAATTATCTTTTGCAAAATATTTTTTCCAGCAGAAAAAAAAAACATATAAATGTCGAAAAATACGGTCAAAGTTCCGACTTGGAGAACGCAATAAAGCAAAATAAAGCAAATGGGAAGATAAAAGAAATGGAGGAAGTACCAAATATAAGGAGGGGTATCCAAAAAGTAGCACCATGCATAACAACAAAATAAGTCCAAGAACACCTCTCAAGCTGCCAATAATACAGAAATAAGCACAGAGAATAGAGCATGAAATATGAATGTTTTATTTTAATCGCCTAAAGGTACGACACCCGACATCTCCAAAAAGGCTATATCAGAGGACTGAAATACTTCACCTGATTGTCGGTCAGAAAGTAAGCCAGCTCTGGTTCTCAACCACATCTACTTGAAAAAATCTGATCTATCAATTAACCAGAAAGCAAACTTAGTACCAAACACAACATTATTATTTTGGCATACTTCCTTGCAAAACAGCGATTACCATGAGACTGAAATAAACTTTACTATTAGTGTATATTAACTGGCAGCCCGCAAAAACTAATGAGTTGGCACACAAATAAGAATCAATAGACTATAAGATTTAAGGTTGAATAAGTTGTCTGAATGATGCTCTCCGGACATTCTACAGACGGAAGAAAACAAACCCAGCAATTGGAAACAGTTATTACCAGATTATACAGCAGCAAGTCCTGCATATTGCAGTCAATAGATTATCTCAGGAAATCGTCAACTATCCATCTCAACTGCCAGCAGCAAAACAGAGAGTACATTAAGGATATATCAAGTTACCAACTACATAATAGCATTTTCAAATTAGAGATACAAATCACCAAAAACAGAAGCTAGAAATGTTTGGCAAAGCAAAAGCGACAGAAAAAAAAAAAGATGTCTGGAAAGAGCAAAGAGTTAATGGCGGATGCCCTTCTTTGCTCGGAGTGATTCAAGGGCCTTTTCACGAAGCTCAATCTCAAGTTTCTTCTTTTGTGATTCAGTCTCTTCCTCACTTGAATATTTAGCTGCCACGCGTTCACCATTTAAAGCTTTGTCAACCTTTTCATGCTTCTTCAAGTCAGGAGACAACGCATCAGCATCCTTTGACTTCTGCTTCCGTCTGCTAGCACGCTTCTCTTCCTTCCTTCGACGCCGTTCATCACGGCGGCGGCGGCGCTCCTCTTTGCGTGTTTTCCTTTCTTCCTTCTTTCTCCTCTTGGCTTCCTTCCTATCCTCAACCTCAGACTCAGAACTAGTATCATCTGAGACCGCTTCCCGTCTACTTGACCTTTTATGCTTCCGCTTTCCAGTAACTTCCGGTTTGTGATTTTCACTTAATTCGGATTCAGAATCAGAAGAGACACTAGGGCTTCTGCGTTTTTTGCGCGTATTCACCAAGGCATCTGGCCTGCTGGTATCGCCAGTATCTTTTGAAAGGGAACTTATCTTTTCATCTGATTTCGTAGCATCAGCAGGATATAATGTAACATCCCTCGGCCTTGATGCAGAATCTTTACGTGGGGACCTTTTTGCAGCATTGGCTTCTTCAGGCGAAACTTCCAAACTGTCAATCAAGCCCTTCCTGATGAGGGATGGAAACAATCTTCCAAAAAGCATGATAGTTTAAAATTCAAATAGAACTAACATCACATACAGAAACAATACCTGGTCCTCTTTGTGTCTTTCAGTCCTAAGTCAGTAATATCACGGAGGCGGCCAGCAGGCTTATCACGAGGCTCGTGTTTCTTGCCACTATAGGGCAAATCTGATCCTTTTTCTGTTGACTTATGCTCACTCTGTTCTCCGTTCCTATTTCATTGGACTCCAAGATTATGATAATGATACACGTACAAATTACAACCAATGGACTTTTTGATAAGGAGATTCATATATTTAAATTGAAAAAGAAGATTTCATATTATTTGAAAAATCAGAAGGAAACCTGGAATTTTGAAATTCCTCATTGTTATTGTGTGGGCTGCTACGACGAACTCTTTGACTCTTCATTTCACGGAGAGGACTTCGACTGCCATCACGAATAGTCTTCTCCTCCGTGCTTTTAGTCTTATGAGAGACTCCATGTGAACTAGCTAACCTGAAGAGAGGCAACACAACCTTTGACATTAGAAACAAAAAATTAAGGAAACGCAATCTTCAAAATATTTGTTTTTCTACTGAACTTCATGCAGCAAAGAAAAAAAAACCTTCTGTTATCACCAGAGCTTCTACTCTTTTGTTTTGGAGACTCCATGTAGGTTGGCGACTTCTCTGGTGAAGGTGATACTGATGGTGCTTTCCTGCGTGAACGACTAATATCGGAATGGTCTCTTTGAGGAGACATTGCCATAGATTGTCTACGATCCACCAGTACAGGATCAGCACGATCACTCAGTCTGCAAGGCCACACATTCCCATTCATAAATAATTTTTAGGGACAGAAAGTTGTCAGACTATTAAAATTAGCCGCAATGCTTGATAAATACTTGTGTTTGAAATCAACAATTGTTAAGGCCAGGAATGGGAAAAGAAAAGTAGAAAACAGAAAAGTGCTACAGCGAAAAAAAGCATAATGTACAGTCATAGTTTACCTAGCTCTTTCTCCAGATGATTTCATCTTAATTGGCGAAGAAGAACTGTCCCTAGCAGGTGACACAGAGCTGCGGTTGGCAGGTGACACCGACCTGCTTGGCGATCGAGTAGGTGACCTTCTACGAACTCGAACAGGTGACCGTCTTTGTACTGCATATGGGGATCTACGACGCACAGGAGACGGAGACCTGTGCCTCCTAGGAGATGGAGACCTACGCCTCCTAGGAGATGGAGACCTACGCCTCCTTGGCAATGGAGATCCACGTCTATCTGGAGAGGGGGACACACGGCGACCTGGATACGGAGACCTTCTCCTAACAGGAGATTGGTACCGACGTCCGCCACCATATGGAGATCTGCGCTGAACTGGAGACCGAGATCTAGGACTTGATGTAGACCTTCGTCTCCGCTGACGAATAGGAGAAGGAGACCTGCGCCGCCTAATAGAAGGTGATCCTCTCCGCCGTGGAGATGGAGAGCGGCGACGTCGAGGTGGAGACCGACGATGTAAAGGTGACCGTGACCGACGTCTATAGGGAGAAGGAGACCTCCGACGTAGTGGTGAGTGAAATCTGCGCCTCATGGGAGATGGAGATCTTCCAGAATGAGGTCTCCGCCTCGGAGAAGTAGACTCACGAGCTATTTGTTTCCTGGGAGAAACGGATTTTTGAGGAGTTCGGCGCACAGTTTCTGGAGAAACCGAATACTTTCGTGGCCTCGGAGAGATACTTTTTGATTTACTTCGTTCTCTGAAATACAATTAAATTTGAGATCAGTCTGCTGAGAAGATAAAAAGAAGAGATACTATTAGTATCATTAATAGAGAAATGAATCTTTGTGTCAAGAAATTTTGGTGAGTAAACTCAAACAGCCATTGCTGGGATCCCAGAACTCATCACTGGAAATGAGGTTATATAAAAAATATAAATATAAATATAAAATGCCAGCAACAAAAGACATTTCATCTTGGTTCCTAGTTACTTTATATATGAAAATATAATATATTTTTTCACAAGTTATGCCTCTATTTTAGTGCGAAAACCACAACCACAATGTTCAGTGTTCCATATCCAAGGTTTGGGGCTATAACATTTATCTACACTCAATAGTAACATAGGTCTAGTGAGTTTAAGATCACATACTTTGAGTAACTTCTAGAATTTGAAACTGACTTGCTAACTGACATAGAGCGCCGACCACTGCAAAACAGTACCTAAACTAAGTTATGAAAGAGTCTTCAAAGAAATTGTTCTCAATAACGCATCAAAATACACATAATGTGATTGATCAAAGCATAACATAATTTCTTACCGATGAGGTGAAGGGGATCGACCAGATGGATACGGCAACCTGGGAGACCTGTACGAGAGTATCTGTATCAGTAATTCTATTATCAAACGAAACAAATAAGTGTCGGTGTGGAGCCTACATCATTGGTGTACGATGGCAAACAGTATCTGAAGGGTGGACTGTGGAGTACTAACAGCAAAGACCTTCATAACACAAGTACGGTTTGCAAGCTTTAGTTTTACGCGAACACTAGAACTAGACTAAGGCTTGTCAGTTTCAAGCGCAATCAACCCAAGAAGCTCTATTTTCATAGGAAAGAAATGCATATTTTTATTAGAAATGAGCCATGTCTTGAGAGAATGCTCCTATCATTGTAATTATGGTAGACTAGATAAAGCCAGTAAAGAATTTGATTCAAAGTTCAAACAGCCTCCCTAGAATGCAATATCTAGTTCAGTTGGAAACCAAGAAACCATAAGACCTTTAATGTAAGCATGGGATAGAACAGAGCATCATAGACTCGCAAATAAATTATTATGGTGAAGCCAAAACATTTCAGCGACTAATGTTTTCAAAATTGCCTAACCTGTTTCTTCCTCTAAATCCATTTTCAACATCAGCTCCATTATGATCTCCAGAGTGAAAACCTGAACCTCGTTCCCGCCTCCTATTTGATTCCTCGGAAGAACTATTGTCAAGCCCACCATCCTACAGTAGTTCGAGGTAAAGGATATGAACCCAAATAATTGCAGAAGCTAGCTGAATGGCCACGAGAAACACAAATTTAAGTTAACTCAAAAACCCAACTCGTAAGAGCCTAGCTATAGCATGAAATCAAAGAAGTTACCGGTTTCCTCTTTTTCTCTTCTTCGGTTTCCTTATCTTTCCATTTCTGGATTCCACTCGTGATACGATCAGTCTCAGCCTGCAAGGACGTAAAAATTTTTAGATCAAACGACTGTTTGGGTTTCGATTTCGAAAGGACAAGAACGTGTAGCTTGGCGTTAGTTGGGAGATGACCAAACCTTTTTCTTCTTAGTTTCCTCCTCTTTAGCATCAAGAAATTGTTGAGGAACTCCACTAGCATTGTTCTGGGCACTGATGAGCAGCGCCCAGAGTTCTTTCATAAACTTACCCGTATTTTTCTCCATGAAACCCGTAAGTTGAATTTGAACAGCCTTTCCATTAATTTCCTGCCACAAACCATGGCAAAAAGAGCAATTTGAAAACATATATCATGTCTGTTTTAATTAAACTAATTGACACACAACTTCACAACAAATCTCAAACAAAAACTAATGCTCTAGCTCATTAAGGACATAAACCAATTATCTAATAAGTATGTCACATCAACCGAAGAAGCCTAGCCAAGAAGGTTGCCAATCAGGGAAACAGGGATTACCGAAAAGGAAGGAAACATAGACAATTCAAGTACAGTTGAGTGAGATGTTTATATTTATCAGCTGACAAGTGATGGAAAAAGTCGAAAAATTGTTTGTAGATTAAAGTGCCCAATCATCTAACCAGAGATTTAAGTTTCATAACCAAAATTATACTAAAGCGCTGCTGAAATACGAAGCACAGTAGCCATTAGCCAAAGCCAACTCAAGATAACGAAACAAATCACTCGAAACACGGAAATATAACAAGCAACACCAGATTACCTTTCCTTCCAGAAGACCATAGATAAAGTTAATAAGCACTTCATCTTCAAAACCGCCGAGAAATTCGGTCACTCTTTTCGCTATCCACGGCTTAATAACATCCATCTTCACTTTCGAAACATCAACCTACGCATCAATGTCACCACAAAAACACTAATTAACCTTAAAAACCTCCAAACAATCGACGTATTCTTATCACGCAAATTCACATAATAAGCTCAAAAAACGTACCAGGTGCTCCAATTCAGGAGCAAATTTCTGCGTTTTAAGCAGCTTCGCTTGCTTGTTCGAAAACCGAGTATCTTGATCGGCAGTTGTACCCTAACAATTACCAAATATCCGATTAAAATCACATCTAACTACAATAAATCTATGATAAAATCATCTTTCAATAACTTAACCTAATTATACACACAATTAATCAAACTTCAACTTCATAATAGAACGATTAGTTAATCTACGACATAGATCTTCAAAATTACAAAAACAAAAAATAAAGAAATTAGCAATAAATCGGTTTCAATTAACGTTGATGAGAATCGAATTAGGCGAAAAAGATGTTGAGATGCAAGGAGAAGATTAATTACCCGGAAGAAGCCGCCCGACATTTTTTAGGGTTTTGAGAAATTGATTATTGGGGATAATCGCAAAAGTTGATATAGTGAAGACGCTGATCTTCTGATGTTTTAGTACGAGAGATTGAGAGTTTGAGACTGAGATGTAATGGGCTAATAATAATAAAGCCTTGGGTTTTAGCTCTTTAAGTCGGTGAGTTGGGCTTGGTTGGTTGTATTGTACGACGGTTTTGTTTCGATTATTTGTTTACATATTTTATTCAGCTACTCTTTTGTAGGACCGTCATATATCATACAGGATGCCCAACTAATAAAAATAGCCCAATAACAACTGATAAAGTCAAATGAACTATTGTAAAAAATCGAAAAATATGACATTTGCTGGTGTCATAACACAAAAGCCATAGAAGTTCGCACCACAACCACCACCCCAACTATAAGCATGTCAACGTCGCATGTACGTTGCGATATTTATTACGTAATACTCTAGCCCATAAACTATAAGTTTCGGGTAAACCCCTCCCCCCACTCAATCCAAGCTTAGTAAGAAAGGCGGGATTAGCGCGACCTGAGCTAATGCCTAACCCGTCGGCTTCTTTGGGACACTGAATCGTGTCCCTATATATAAAATGAACCTTTCTTTTACTTTCACTTTCTCCCCAAAGGAATCAACACGGTTTTTTTATCGATTGAATCGCGATATGATTTTGGGATTTTGCTGCATCGAATAATTAGCCATGGTACATATTGTAGGTTTTACCATTGTAACTTTCCCGCAAGAGATAAATGTTTAGCCAGCTAACCTGCCAAGTGTCAACATTTTGTTAAATTTCTCTTCCAACTTTGCAAATGTAGCTCGACTTACCCAGACTGCGGATAGTGGACATTCCTAGATAGGCACCAAGATGTGACGTTCACTCAAAGTTCATAGCCAATCATATTGCCACCGAGAGGTTTCATCAACATTGCTTGAGAAATAGATTCTTCATTTAGGGCACTAACCCTTTCCCATGGCCTTGCATAAATAGTTAAGGACATTATTTATAGCAATCGCTTGCTTTACTGACGCCTCAACAAATAGAACTATATTATCCACAAGAAAAAAAAATGGAATATTGCGTCCATACTGGCTTATAGGAATGACACTTGACAAATAAATAAGAAGATAATGGATCACCATGACGGACTCTTAAAGTACAAATATTATTATATAACTGGTTGTACAAGAGCATTGCAAATCATAAGAAATATAAGTGGACATATGTGTATTTTGTTTGAACTCTTACAATTTTATATTTATATTTTAATATTTTAGTTTGTTGATGTGCAAAATTGAAATCTAATTGAGCTTACATATAGTTTTTTCGAGTTTTATTATAATTTTTGAAGATTAATATTTTTATAGTGAATTTCAGATTCTTTCAAATAAAGCTCGTCATTTGTAAGTCCAAACTCAAGTAATGCATTATAAAGCTTAAGTTTTGTTATAAACAAGTCGTTGTATAATCTACTTACTGCTCCTAAGGACGAAATAAAATGAGATGTGGGCTCATCATTCCACAAATCCGAATCTTAGGAATAGTCACGCACTCCATAACAGTGGTAGCAAGTACACCGCCCAAACTCATATCTTCAAGTGCTGTTTTAATAAAATTTCATTTCAATAAATGACATGCCTTTTTTAGAACGATTTTTATAGCCACGTTCCATGTCTCCTTGTTTGCCCTTCTTCTTTCTCATCGTGTGAATAGGCTCATGAAACACGACAATATTATTCGCAATCTGGGTACAATGCCGCTTTGAGCTTTGAAAATCAAATGGAGGAGGACCTTCCTAACACAATTAGCTAGTACTCTGCTAAGGATTTTGTAAGTGACATTGTAGAGGCTATGATAGAATTGGGTAATATATTATAGACCTATAACCTTTGGTATTAGGATAATAAGTGTGTCGCTAAACCCTTTGGAAAGCCTTTACCTTCTAAAGCTCGGATAACTGTAGAACATATTGGATATTTGGCTGTTAGCCAATGTTTTTGATAAAATAGAGCTTGGAATTCGTCGGGACCCGGGTAAGTTAGACCATATTAAAAACTGCTACTTGGATGTAAGTTATGCAAAAAGATCTAGTATGTAATCCATTCGCAATGCGCATTGTTGAACGGGTGGAACAACACACCAAATATTAAAATCATCATCATAAGAGGTATCACCACGGTATATGGTCTCATAAAATTTGACAATGTGATCTTTAATAGTTTCACTATCTTCAATCCAAGTTCACTCTTCATCACAGAGGGCATAAATCCGATTCCTTCATATCCTCACCACGATACTAACATGGAAATATAACGTATTTCAATCTCCATCTCTTACAAATTCAATTCGTTTTTTTTTGTACCACACGATTTATTCCTGTTCAAGAACTTCATCTATTTCCTTTCATATTTTTTCCTCAAGCCTAAAAAGACCTTGATCTTTATATAAGGAGAAAAATTAACAAATTAATGATAAAGACTACTCTATACATTTAAAAAAAAAAAAAGTCTATACAACATAAAATCTTAAAAATAGACCAAAAATAATATCAAAAAATTTCCATATTAATTTCAAAAATATCAAAATACATCAACAAATTTCAAAAAAATTCCTTATTAATTTCAAAAATATCAAAATACAACAACAAAAATCTCAAAAAAATTTCAAAAAAAATTAAAAATTTACAACATCAAAAATATCAAAAAAATTCCAAAATAGGCCATAAAATATCTCATTTCATTTCCCAAATAATACAATGGGCTGATCAAACGTCATATATATACGGTCTAGTAACCAAAATGTGACACGTGTACCTCAAAAAACCATTATAAAAGCATAGAAACGTATTTATATTCCCCTCTTCTTTAATCCCAAATCCCCTTTCTCTCTCCTCTTTCCTCACTTCAACACCTCGTTCTCTCTCCACCGCAACCGCCGCCGTCCTCCGCCGTGTCAACCGCCGTACACGTGGCATCACGCCGTCAACTTATCCTCCGACAACGCCGTAATTTTCGCCGGAGAAATGACGACGTCTACTACTAGCGCTGTTTATCTTCAAGTGATTGAAGATGTTATCGAGAAGGTTCGCGATGAGTTTGTTTCGGAAACCGGTCCCGGCGAGAATGTTCTTCAAGAACTCCTTACTGTACGTCGTCGTTTTTGTCTTTCTTTGATTGATTTTCTTGATTTTGATTGTGTGATGGTTAATTAGGGTTTTGAGCTTTGATGTGAGCAATGCTACCGATCTTCTCTTTCTTAGCGTATTAAAACTCGTAAATTAGTTAGGTGGATAGTAGTCTCTTGCGGTTTTTTGCCCCATTCGATTGACATCTAAGTAGTTAAAATTGATACATTTATTAGTGGAAGATCTTTAATTAGGGTTTTGTATGTGTTAATCTGACTCGTGCAATGCTACCAATATTTGATTTCCGAGCGTCCTGAAATCTTGGATATACCAAGATTGATAGATATACATCTAAGTAGGCAAAATTGATAGATTTATAATTTTGCGGGAGGACTTATAGAGGCGAACAATGGTGTTGATCTTTTATATTTGGCCTTATTTAAACTCGTAAATCAGTTAAACAGCGTGTATTTTCCCTATTCGGTTGATATCAAGTAGTCGGGAAACAGTCGCTTTGTGTTGCTAACACAAGGGTAAGACTGTGTACATCAGACCCCTCCTTACCCCGCAATTTGCGAGAGCCATTGAGGCACTGTGGTTGTTGTTGTAATGTCGTTGTTGGTTGATATCAAGTAGGAAAAATTAGTACATTGATTAGTCTGCTAGAGGAGAACATTATAGAAGGTAGAAATGTGGAAGGTTATTAAGTAGAGGTGAGAAATGCTATCGATCTTATAATCCTTACCTTATTTAAACTTGTAAATCAGTCAAATAGTGTGTATTTTGCCCCATTCAATGGACATCTAAGTAGGCAAAATTGATAGATATGTAATTTTATGGGAGGAGAATCTTATAGGGGGTACATAATTGAAGGTCGTTAATAGAGGCAAGCAATGCTACCGATCTTCCATTTCTGACCTTTTTTAAGCTCGTAAATCAGTTGAATAGCGTGTACCCCATTGTTGGATTGATATCTAAGTAGGCAAAATGGACAGATTTATTAGTTTACGAGAAGAGAATGTTATAGGAGTTACAAACTGAAGGTCGTTTATAGAGGCGAACAATGCTACCGATCTTCTATTTTTGACTTTATTTAAACTCGTAAATCAGTTAAATAGCGTGTATTTTACCCCATTGAATTGACGTCTTAGTAGGCAAAGTTGACACGGAGTACATTTATTAGTTTTTAAGAGGAGAACATTATAGGAGGTAGAAAATGGAAGGTCGTTAATCAGGTTTTGCACGTGTTAATATGCGATGAGCAATGCTGCCGGTCTTCTATTTCTGAGCGTATTAAGTCGGCTCAGTTAAGTAGCGCGTATTTTGCTCCATTCAAATGACATCTGAGTAGGGAAATTGATAGATTTATTAGTCTCTGGAAGGAGAAACGTTATCGGAGGTCGAAAATAGAAGGTCATTAATTAGGGGTTTGTATGTGTTAATCCCCAATGAGCAATGCTACTCATCTTTTTTCTTGCTCTGCTGTCTTTCTAACCTTTGAATCAAGTAAAATGCATGTATTTCGCGTCCTTCAGTTGACATATAAGTAGGCATTGTTGAACTGAGGGATGTGGGGTAGGGTTTTTGAGACCGATGGTTTTTGATGGTGAATTTGATATAAGTTGTGATTGATTGACAGCTATGGGAGATGAAAATGATGCAAGCAGGAGCTGTGTTGCCGCGGCATGAGCGGCCGGTACCGCCGCCAAAGACGATGCCAATGGCCCCGGGGGTGACGCCTGTACATGATCTGAATGTTCCTTATGAAGGGAATGAGGAGTATGAAACTCCTACTGCTGAGATGCTTTTCCCTCCTGTGAGTATTTCAAGCTAGTTTGCAGTGATTTGGAATGTTGGAGCTGTTTCTTAAATCCAATTGTCATTTTGACCTATGTTAGTGAGATACCTTTTATACGGTTAGAGGGATACAATGTGGTTACTTGTCCAAAATGTTGGGAATCGTGTATTTTAATGTAATATTCTCATTTTAAAACGAAGTGCCTAAGTTGTCCATCATGTCCGAGTATCGGGTGTTGGACATGGGTAAGTTGGGTAGTATGTAGTGTTGCAGTAAGATAGTTTAAGACAATGACAACGACAATGACAACATTTCCCAATATCTTTAAGGGCTCCCACAAATAGCTTGGTAAGTAGGTCATATATACACATCTTTACCTAGCTCAGAGAATGTTTCCGGATGACTTGTATTAAAATTTGCACTTCGGAAATTGCATCCATGACAGTTATTTTGCAATAAAAAGAAGTACTACCAGTTTCATTAGCTATTTTGCATCATAAGTTCATAACCCATAAAGAAAGAATATAGAGTCTCTGGCTTTATTTAAAAGAAGTAAGTTCAAATGTTCTTCTAGTGTTAAATATGGTGCAATGATGTACCTTAGTTGTTAGGAATGGATGTATGGAGCATTGGTTCACAAGGTTTTATGGCTTGAGGATGATTTGTAATACTGTTTGTTTTGTATAGGATGAATATGAACACTGTAGCAATTGTTAATCCTGTATACTTTGAACAGTTTACATAATACTAAAACTGTCAAAAGCAATTTTTAACAACATTTCCCTTATTTTTGCATGATTAATGAAAGCAGATATAATTTAAAATAGGTTAACAAAGTTTTGAATACTCAAAGAAGTTCTGAACGCCACAAAACAGGAATATTATACACACATTCGGTTCTTAAATTGTTTTGTTATATAAAAATGCAACTCCGTCAGCAAATGTATGGCAGTCCGCGTCTTTAACGTTTGTCAAATATAAGTAATATTGTTACACACTCACTTTTTGTTTATACAAGGCTAACAAAGTTGTGTGAAATATTTAAACTGAGACTACTTTTCCTCTATACAAAGGATTGAATGAGGCTACTGATTATTCTATGATGAGGATAAATTTTCTTATTGCAGAGTATGAAGTCATAGTTGTTGGAGGAAGATTTACTAGAAGAGATTTGTTTTGTCTTTTCTTTTTAACTTATAATTTGATACCGAATGGTTGAAATGTTTGGAGTTCCCACTTCACCGAAGGATTTTTGTACCTCGTACCTTGAGGGAGGTCTGAGCTTCCAATTCACTTCCTCTCTCCTAACCAAAGTGTTGGTGTGTGTTTAGCTCTTTCCAAACCCTAAAATTCGTATACCGAAGCAGGGGTATCTGATTCACCCCAATAAACAACAAACTTGTCTCAAATAAAGCTGTGTAATCAATAGAAATGTAAAAAAAGAACTATGGAAAAATAGTGAAACATCATAATGCACAGTGGTAACCTTACTTGCTCCTCTGTCGGTGATAACAATATTGTATGCGAAAACCTTTCGCTGTCAACTTCAGCATAGTTGCCAGAATATTTGGTCGTTTTAATACGTGTTAAACAAGAGAATTTCTATTTTTGTGAAAAAGTAAATGAAAATAACATTCTTAGTGGTAGTGTGTGAAAAATTAGAGCTAGGGTCAGTTTGATATATTTGGTATTTTGGCCCCCGGGCATTGAATTGATGAGCTTTGTTTGCTGTTGTAGACACCTATGCAGACGCCGATTCCGCAGACACCGATTCCGCAGACCCCGATTCCGACTCCTTTGCCTGGAACGGCGGACAGTTCGATGTACAATATTCCTACGGGTCTTTCAGATTATCCAACTCCTAACTCTGAAGTCTCTGGTGGTCCAAATTATGATATCAAACCTGGAGTTGGAAGGTCTAATCCTTACATGGTATTTCTAACTTCTACCTTGGCTCATGTTGGTTTGTGGTTCTCTTTGTTGCTATGATCACCTTCTGTTTCTGCCTATGATTCGCTGCATTTATAGCTCCTCTTTTTAGCATGATAGTTATGCTGCCATCTTGCAACCTAGAGATCTTGAATTCGGATTTCTCATCTTGCGGCAATGAGTACTGAATGTTGGGAGGGTTATATATAAACAAGCTGGTCTGATAGTGGTCTGACTCACGGTGTTTAATCTAGGGCATGACACTGCACTTGAGGCGGTATCAACTACATTTATTACAATGGTCTGACTAATTAGGAATGGAGTGGAAAAGAGAGAAATAGTATAGGATTTTCTGAAACATTGTGTTTTGGTTAACTAGAATTTGGTTAGATAGTTTGTTTGTTGTAAGTTTTATGCTGAATCTTACATTCTCTTGCAGCCACCACCTTCTCCCTGGATGAATCAGAGGTCTTCAGTTGGTGTAGATGTTAATGTGGGTGAGTACAATATAAAGGATATCCCCTGCAATCTGCTCTCGTCATCATCCCTATACCCCTTTTCTCTTTATCCCTTTTTTCCGCTTTTGTTTTGTTAAACTCCCATGCTAAAATCTAGTGCTCGTTTTCTCTCCTTACCTATGTACTTTTTTTTTTGGGATAGCTTATGTGGAACATCGGGAAGAATCAGATAGAGGAGTCTCACAGCAAGGGATGCAGGTGTGTTTTAACTTTGGCAAGGATAATAAATTTTCACTAAGAGGGCTAAAGAAGAAATTCTTATTTCAGATGCTCAAAATGTTGCAAATTTGCATTTATCATCAGTATGAATTAAATTTTATGGATCATGGCTTCTTTATTCATTGTTAAATTTTTGGGAGTAAAATCCAGGACTTTCTTACTGGGCCTTCTGCCAAACGAAAACGTGATGACAATCCTCAACAGTATCAGGCTGGTGGATACATACCGCAGCAAGATGGAGCTGGAGATGTTGCCCCTGAGGTTTTCGAATTGGAGGTAATGGTTAAATGACTAAATCCTCCATAATCTGGAGGGATAATGGAAGGAACTGATTTTTTTTTTTTTCTGGGAATAAATTTAAGTCAAACTTGCAAAGCAAGGCTTGTATTTTACATTAATTTCTTCTTGAAATTATTGAGGTAGTCTCTACAAAGCCTTTCACTGTGGCACAAAAGCCTTGCGGACTAAATTTTCTTACGATTATGTCTCAGATCATCCAAAGCAAGACCTCGGGCAGAAAAGTCAGTGGGAGTTCCACTGATAGAATGGCTACATGTGGCCTACAGAAGGGATCTTCTAAAATTCCGCAGCTAGATGGGCCCATTCCTGATCCTTATGACGACATTCTCTCTACTCCTAATGTAAGATTTTCATTCTGGCTGTACTTTTAAGATTTTTTTTTTTTTTGTTATCACCTTTGAGTGAAGATTTAGCAGTTATTAATCATTATGCCTAGACAGTTTTATGGCATTTTTCTCTTAAAAAGAGGATTGTGGGCGTAAATAGATTCCTCATTCGGAACATTCTAAGGAATATGTTGCGTGGCTGATCAAAACCTAGGTGGAATAAGGCTGATTGGGGTTTATTGCTATAGGACAAATTGAAGTGTATCATAAATTCATAACAACCAATTCCCAGCTCATTTATTTTAACTGGAGTTTGATAAGGATTTATAATCCAGTTACTTGGCAGTAACTCCATTTATGGGTTTTTCACTGCCGGCCGTGTAATTCGGCCGTGTAATTGCTTCTAACAAACCTATGTGCCTTGTTATTCGCTATATACAGTGACAGTAATATCAGTTTTCATTAAAGAGAACTAGCGGCGCTTGTTTTGTTTGGACGTTAATTGTATTTTAGGATATTTACTCCATTTTACTTTCTGACTTTCTCACATCTAAGTTGGACACTTCCTTTCTAGTTTCTATTCTCACTCCTGATAAAGAAGGCAGAACCTTACTATAACATTAATAGATACTAGTATAGATCCTGCACGGTATGTATAAAATTTTACATTTTATTGTACTCTATATATTTTATAGACTTGATTTTAGATTGAAAATTCATTAATTTTTAACATCATCATCCCTTTATTTTACTTCAAAAAAATAATAAAGAACTGCAAAACTAATAAAGATAATTAAGTAATGTCAAAATAAGAATTTTATTGAAAACATCTGTTATGGCAAGAAGCTAAGGATATTATTTAATAAATTGTCAAATATTTTTTATGAAAAACTTTGTTTTTGTCATTACTTTTGGTATTAATGAAAATTAATGGGTTTTCAATTTACATATAAAATTTCATATGTTACCTTATTGGGTAGAAGTGCAAGTTGGAGGGAAAAATTTGTATGAGACTTATTCTTTTAGTTATAGGGGGATGCATCCGGTCTAGTCTCCTCAATGGTTTCATGCTTTTCATTTTCCAACCAGTTTTCGCACATCAATGTAGTATCCTCCAGTCAAAGACTGGTGTGAGGAAGATTCCTTGAAATAGTATGGTGGAAAGTTCGCTATCAAGCTCATGTTGTACTTTTAAAATGACATGGGATATACCTTTTCTGCTCAATCTTTGTCTGTAGGTCACATGCAGGATAGGATCGGATTACGACGGTAGAGAGAACAAAGCCATGACGCTTATCTTTAGTTCCATTTTGAGTTCTCAGCTAGTTAGCTGGACAAAGTCTATTATTGGGTTTGGCTTCTGTGAAGAAATATTATATGCTTCACATTCATTTTAGTAAAGAAAATAAGATTTAACCATAATGTTTATGTTTACAAAATATTTCGCAATTGCTAAACCCTGCACGGCGCACGCTAGTTTGCTAAATCCCACACATATTGCCCTAAAATTCCATAACTTCCCTTCGTCTTAGAAAAGAATTAAAAGACTTCTAAAGAATTAAAGAGACTTATCTCTCTAAACCTAACCAATCTGTTAATCGTTCGACTATTATGGATCATAATTTGCACATATTACACATAATTTCACCGTTTTATCAAGAATTTAATGAAGACTCGTCTTTTAGTTTTTTTTTTTTTTGACAATTAGGGTTTCGATTGAGTTGGGTTGTTGAAGGGGTGTTTGCGGGGTCGTCAGGTCGGAGTAGGGTGATCGGAGGAGGCGACGTCGATTGGTAGTGTCAGGCGCGTGTCGTCGAGTTTGGTGGTTCCAAGATTTTGAATTCTCCAAATAAATTTCCCGAACTGAAAAACATGATTTTGTCAAAAGAAAAGCTTTAGCTTTGCTGCATTGTCGATGTTTGATGCAATTTGATAAAGCTGTTTCCATCTCCATATCATGTTATGTAAAAAAGCAAGGTTTCCCCTTCATGAATCAGCAAGAAAAGGGATCGCGGACATTTTCGATTTGCTGTTATGACCAAATTGGCGAATTAAATGTTCAAACAAATCTGACCAAATAAACAAATCTGATTGCCGACATTTTCGATTTACGGTGGGGGCGGTGTCCGTGTAAGGAAGGGGTCGGGTGATTGGAAGGGGATGAAGGGGATATTGAGAGGTGTTTTTTGGGTTTTTTCATTTCTCTCTTTGTGAGGGTGAAAAAAATGAGAGGGGTACACTTGGAATAAGGGGAAAAATTGTGCGGGATTCAGTAAAATGTTGTGCAGGATTTATTAAGTCCCAAATATTTTTGCGTAATGCAGATTTAGAGTTTGCTCTAGTATTTACACTTCGTTTTGAAAGGGGGATTCTGAGAGAAAATTAGTAATCACCAGACC
>JAOWBH010214871.1:0-16994 GCA_028566215.1 Silene coronaria
CAAAAACAAACCCCCCCCCCCCCCCCCCCCCCCCCCCAGCCTGGTCTAGCACACACCCTCGACCTAGCGTCTAACTCTACTTACAATTCGGGGTTGGTTGAGTCAATTTTAAGCTCAAGCTCGGGTAGGGTCGAGTACAAGTAAATATTGAGTCGGGTCTATTAGAAAGATTTGTCGAGTAGGTTTTGGCTCATGTTTTGGTTGGGTCGGGTCATTGTGAGACTAATTTTAATTTATGGGGGAAGTTATCAGCAGGTCGAGTCATTATGATAAATTTTCGGGTTTAGGTCGTGTATTGCTTGGTTTGGCTTAGACGCGGCAAAAACTCGACCCGTCTCGACAAAACTTATCCGACTCGCCTAGTTGTATCTAGTTATTTTACCAGTTTGAGTTGAGTTATTTAAGTTGTTATTTGGCGTAGTTATAAGGTTAATAAACATTAAAAATTTTATAAGAGTCATTCATATTGTAGGATTAATTTGGTAAGGCCTTGACTTTTCATTGATGTCGTTACTTTTCTAGTAAATGTTGGGTTATCTTTCGAATCGGGTCAACTTTCGGGTTAGTTTTGGATCGTCTTTCAGGTTGGGTCAAATCATATATAGGGACTATTCGGCTACATGTCATCTCGGCTCGGGTTTGGTTTCGGGTCGGCTTTAATCGAATCTTGTCGTCGGTATAGGTCATCATCGACAGTTTGCAATGTTTTCGGGGCCTGTCGGATTCAGAACCAGATAAGATATTTCAGCTTCTAGTTGAAACACAAACACATTTAATTTGTATAATTTAAACTAGTTTGAGTTAGAGAAAGATTTCGAAAAAACAATTTAAGACAAACAAAAGGTTAGGGTTTTCATGCTTGGGCGACTATTTAAGCTTTGCTCTCTTCAAGGCCATCACTTGTGTTTTTTGGGGAACACAATCAGGAATGTGTCCGCGCTTTTTCCTTGTTGGCTTTTCATGTCGATACATCAAATGTATTCTCTAATCGTTTTGCCTTCGTTTTGAAGGAAATTAGAACTCTATAGCGATTTAAAGTAGGACATTTACCTTTAAATTTGTTGCCGAGGTAGCCATAATGCCTTTGGAACATGTTTGACTAGCCCATATAGTGTCGGGAAAACACGACACCAAGAGGCATAAGATTGCCCGTACATTAACATATGGTTCTTAGGAGTGGCCAAACGTTCGTTGTGCCCGGTCGTCTCATTCAAATGAGTGATGGGCAAGTAGCTTCAGATCTTTTCTTGAAAAACCGAATGCATCGATAACTTGGTAATAGGTGTGTAGAGTTTGGATCATTTATCGGTGACGAGTAGTTAAGGGTGGTTGAGCTTAGCTTGGCCTATTCCACGTGACTTGTAATAAAACATGTAATTCTCTTATAAAGACGTGGCATTAACGTTTGATGACCTTATTACTATTTCTTCGTTGTTGTTTTCAAGAATTTCGAATGAATGATACGTCATGCTCACTCATACGTGCCCCCCTCCCCCCCCCCAGCAATTGGGATGTTTCTTTATCTTCTTAGGCAACGTTTTGTCGATGTTTGTGCTAGTTTGTAGGTGAGTCATCTAAAGGTCAATAGTCAACCTGCTACGCTACCTTTTTATTACTTGATGAATGTTTCTCCCATTGTAGCAATTTGTCCTAGATGTGAAGTTTCCACTTTCCCTTCCAATCATTCGGTTGATTCTATATTATCGTTTGCGAGCATGAGGACTAATCATGCTCGTCTTCCGTGGTGACTTCTAGGTGCAAAATTGTTCTCATGAAAGTGTTTATCTTAGACTTTCGAATCAAATCCCTTACAGGTGGCACCAAATCATTTCAAGTAGAACAATGTCAATAAATCAATTATTTAATACAAATTAAATGTACTTTATGATATAGTTCTTCATTGATATATTGCGTTGTGTGGTCTTGGATTTGCGCATGTAGGTAACTAAGTAGATTATAGATAAAATTTATGATGGACACTCTTTGATGCCTACAAGAAAGATTGTTTATAGATATGTAGGATCATACTTTAACTTCAATTCAAAATTGTTGCATATGATTATGATGTAAATGAACATTAATTATATTAATCACTTATATTATATCGACTAAATTATAACACTAATGTATGTGGTGCATGCAACTATGTAAGTAGACATTTTAACTTTTTTTTTTTCCACAACATTAAACAAGCAGAAAAACTATTAAAGTTAATATTTCTATAACTTTCGTAAGTTGTTTTCAGACTTTAATCTTGAATATTTTAACATTTTATGTGAAACCAGACTTACGTATTAAACTAAATAATTAATTATATTATTGGTAAATACTCGATATGAATATTTTGTTGAAAGTACATGCACCACAATGATGCAGTGCGGCCAATCTTACAACATTAATAAGTTGATGTATATTTAAGATGTTTATTATGAAAATATGAGCAATATCTATTTGGTGAACATGAATAAATACGGCATGCTAAAACTGACATAATCAAATTATGTTACGACGTTGTAAGTACGAGGAATTATAGTCAAACATGTACACGTTTTACTACTATATAAACAATATATGACTTCATTTATCTCATAAATGCCTTAAAAGGAAATATACCACTTTTACCATTTAGTGTAAGGGACGACAAAATAAACCGTTATTCCCAGAAATCACCCGCTTAAGGTAATTAAAAGATTGAGAATACTAAGTTTGTTACTTTGTCGTTTTATGCGAACAACGGTTAATAGGACGTTAGAAGCAACCAAGAAAACAATCCCCTAAAAAGCACACTTATATCACGTGTTCATCTTCGCTGACACTGAAACCACGATCCCGACACTCAATTCTCACCCGATTTTCACGATTCCTGATTCATTCCACTCCCAAATACCCCTACAACCACATCAAACACAAACCACCCGACAAAAACAACCCCACACTCCCACATCTCCACCAAACTACCACAAACTCGCTCAAAACCTTAAACAAGACCACTGTCACTTCCAACCCAAATATCTCCCATCGTACTTCACCTCACCGTACAACCAACCCATTCCTAGAAACCTCACGTAATACCGAACCCAAAACACGAAACCACATTAAAAAACTCAAACCCAAACTCGAATTATCCCAACATTAATCAAACCAAGAAACACACTTTTTTAGTGAGGAGTTGTTAACCATCCAAGAAATCTCATTACAACGCCCCATATACCACTCCTCCTTAATCCTTCCCTTACGCCCATCTTAAATCCTCAACCGTTGATAACTTTTTAATCTAACGGTCAACGTCGGATCAGTTTAAATCCAGTCCACGATCCGTGTACTCATAATTTCAACCAATCACATCGCTCCATTCTCATTCCTCTTACGTACATTTCCTGCACTATATAAACCACCTGTAGTAGAACATTTCTTCCACACCAAAAATTCTCCAATCCTAAAAATCCCCACATCGATTGCATTTCCCGACAGTTTGTGTTAACCTAACCCTAATTTTTCGGAAATGGCGGCCATTGAAGGAGCAATTCCGGCGACTGAGCAAGAAATTGAAGCTACTCCGGCGGCTGAAGCTACTCCGGCGGTGAATGTTACTGAGAAAGCTACGAAGAAGACGAAGGAATCGAAGCCGAAACCGAAGAAAGCTAGGAATGCCCCTACTCATCCTCCGTACTTTGAGGTACTATATACATTACAAATCTTTTTCCGATTTGTTTAATTTTGTACGAATTTGTGTTTGTTTTGTGTGAAGTTTATGCTGATTATGCTGTTTTAATGGCGGAAATGCAGATGATAAGCGATGCGATAACGACATTGAAGGAAAGAAACGGTTCAAGTCAGCAAGCGATCCAGAAATTCATCGAAGAGAAGTACAAGAATCTTCCTGGAAACTTCCGGAAGATTCTTTTAGTCAATTTACGGAAATTTGTTGCTTCTGAGCGTCTTGTTAAGATCAAAGCTTCGTATAAGCTTCCTTCTGCTTCGGCTTCAAAACCGAAAACCGCTGCTGCTGCGAAGCCGAAGGCAAAATCTACTGCTGCGAAGTCGAAAGCGAAGCCTGCTGCTGCTGCAACTAAGTCGAAAGCAAAGCCAAAAGCCAAAACCACTGCCGCTGCTAAGCCAAAAGCTGCTGCTTCTAAGTCGAAGGCGAAGGCAAAACTGGCTGCTAAAACTGCTGCTGCTGCACCGGCAAAGGCGAAAGCTACTGGTACTAAGAGGAAGGCGGCAACTGCTGCAAAGGGAAAGCCTGCTAAGGTTGCGAAAACGACTGCGAAATCCACTCCAGCTGCCAAGAAGGCTGCAGCAAAACCAGCAGCGAAAACCAAGGCTGCAGCAAAACCAGCGGCTAAGACCAAGGCGGTGGCTAAACCAGCAGCTAAGACCAAGGCAGCAGCGAAACCAGCGGCTAAAGCTAAGCCAGCAGCAAAGACCAAGGCAGCAGCTAAACCAGTGGCGAAGAAGGCAGCACCAGTGGAGGTGAAGAAGACTGGCAGGAAGCCACCAACAAAGAGGCCAATGCCGACAAGAGGAAGGAAGTGAGGCGGTAATTGAATTGGGGAGGAATTGAATTGAAATTGAATTGAAATTGAGTTGAATTCTAGGGTTTCTAGTTGATGAAGATTAATGGTAGTTTGTTTGAGTTGAATGTGTAAATGTTGATGTTTTTTTAGATTTGGGTGTAGTATGTTGAGATTTAGCGCCCATACCATACAAGTTTTAGTGATTTTAATTTTTGATTTTAGTCGAAAATCGAAATCTTAGATTTAGATCTTGTTTCAGTGTTGAATTTGAGTATTAATTTTCGAGTTAATGAAAATGAGCATTTCAGAATTCATTTCTCTTGTTCTTAATTGTTCAATCATTTTTCGGTTTAGTTTGACATTTCATTAATGATTTCGATTTGTTTTCTGATTCATAATGAGATTACATCAATGATTTCGACTGCAATTCGTTGCTTCAAATATTTGAATGTATGCTTAATGGCCATCTGCAGGATGAATAATGTTCAGAGGCTTGAATCTGTATCAAATTGATATTAATGTGAGGCGATAATTTCTGTTTTCCGCTGTCTGGTGTTTGCTGTTTGATTATGTGGTAGTAATCTTTAAGGTAGATTTACAGGATGAACATTAAAAGCTCACTGAAAGTAACATTGGAGTAATCTCTGAAGCTACTCCTACATTGACTATGTCTTGGTTGTATTACATTGCATTGCTGAATTTATCGTCCCGTTGTTGTTTCTCCTTCCCTCAGTAAGAACACAGACTGGCTTTCCTTGGCAGTCTCTAGGGCGCTGCTGTACAGTCACCCGTTAGTTTTACAGTTACAGTTTATGATAGCAGAAAGTGGTTCTCTGAGAAATTATCCAGTTTCTTGCTGTTTTCGGCTTAGGAATACTTGTTTGCAACAGATCAAGTAGAATTTTGCAGGGTTCATTGCCATTTTTTAGTGCTTCTCTGCAGCAATTGAATCAACTTATTGTTCTTTCTCTATTTGGTTTGAATTGCTGCTCATATAGCTGATAAAAATCCTGTTAAAAGTTGCAGTAAGTTCATTTGATATGTCTACTAGTTACAGTTTCTGTGTTCATCCCCTCATGTCTTCATAACCTGGTTTTCTCTCAATGCTATTTGAAACAGTGAGCAGACATCCATTACTACACACACCAAAATCACCATTTTAACTTCTTTATTTGTTCAGTTTACTGCAAGCTCTGTATGTCTTACCATACCTGTGCAACTTTTATGCCCCGAGTTCCTTTCAGTTGTTTGAAGTGGAGTGCGTGGATAGAAAGTTATTTTCTATGAGATCTTTAGTTTGAATTCTTATGTGAGACTCAGAGACTGTACACTGAACTGAAAAGACGATTCTGTAGAAATGATACATTTTGTTTTTGTTTTTGTGGAAGACAACTTTGTACTGATTGCTGAAACATACTTCGTAGTTTGATCTCATTTGCGGGAGTCCTTGAGGCGCCTGAGTAAATATATTGTTGTCCTTCCCGGCATAATTGTCACTATAAGACCGTGCGATACGTAGTACACTTCCTTAACATGTGTTGCAGCTGTCAAATCTCAATCTTAGCAGGTTAACATCCACGCTAGACTAGTCTTCAAAACCTGCATCTCCTTACAGATTCCGTTTTTTATGGCTGAATTGCAGAAAAGAGACTCGAGCTACTGACAACTTTCAGCTTGCACCGACTTGAAAAACCACTCTCATAGCCGTTACAGGCAGTAAGTGTCCTGTTATCGTTTTGGTCCTTCAAATCAGTTGATTGTATACTTTCTGTTTAAATGTCTGCTGCAAATTCAATGTTCAGATACAGTTGGGCGCAGTAATCGTTGTAACTTGTTTCGGACAGGAGTTGGTCACCGACTTGAAAAACCACCCTCATAGGAGTCATAGCCGTTGCAGGCATTGAGTGCCCTGTTATCCTTTTGGTCCTTCAAATCAGTTGACTGTATACTTCTGTTTAAATGCCTGCTGCAAATTCAATCTTCAGACACAGTTGGGAGCAGTAATCACTGTAACTTGTTTCGACAAGAGTTCCTTCTAGATTAGACAGTTGGGCTGTCTTAGTGTACTTAGGTTGTATAACCTCTGGGTTCAGTAAAGCCGGCTTTTGATCTGAACGAACCAACATGTTTTTGTAGAAAACTAATTCATTTTATTTGTCTCAAAACAAACATGTAAACAAAACAAAGCGATAAACTTCCCCATTAAAAGCTTGAACTTTCTTTGACATGGAGTACAACGAGAATACAACAAAATTCTTGGTAATTTTGTAATCCTACTTTCAAAAATTCAGAAACTGGAGTAATACATCAAAACTTAACCGAGACTGGGACTCTAAATTTCTACCATCAATGTCAATGTTGGTGCTTATGACATTCTTGATTCCTAGAAATCGAATTATAATCAAAGTGAAATCTCAGGATGGAATTGCTTTTGCGCGAGTTCCTCAAGTTTTGTGATGACCTTTTGAGCGATATTTGTGTATCCTTTGGCACTAGCTGACTCAGGTGATGATATAACTATTGGGATGCCTTCATCACAACAACTCCTATTCTTCATCTCAATTGGTATCTGCAAAGTAAAATGTAATTAAGCGAGCTAAATGGTGAAACAGCATGCTGGGACTCAGCAGTAACTATATCTTTCGAAATAATATACACTGGAGATAAATATAAAAAACTTACATCACCAAGATAATTGAGGGACAATTCTTCTGCAGTCCTTTTTGCTCCTCCTTCCCCAAAAATATACGAAGGCTCATCACAATGTGGACATTTAAAGCAGCTCATGTTTTCTATGATTCCTACAATCTGTGGAATAAAAAAACAGATAAGAAAAATGATGTTCTAAACATGCCATAATCGGGTAAGGTAACTACAAGAGTAATCTTCTCAGAGCGTATCAACAGTTTATCATTAGCGAGAACTCCAAGAAGGTAAGTTTTTCATGAATGAAATTCAAGCCCCCCTTGTGTTTAGTGTTTCAGCATCTCTAGTATAATCACATTTACATTCCATATATCTCTCTTGCAATCGAGAGGAATTAGTATTAACGTATCTGAAGAACAAATTTCTATAAAATATGTTACCGACAACAGCAAAATATTAACATGAAAGTATCAGGACTCCTGAGAGGGTGGCTTAAGAAGGCAAGTTTTTCAGCGCCTCTACTGAAAATCTGAAATCATATTATCACTTGAAATCGACAATAATATGTTGCTTGAAGAAACTGTACAAATTTTTAAGGAAAGTAATCATACCGGAACATTGACTTTAGAGAACATGAGAGCCCCTCTTCGAGCATCTAGTAATGCAATATCTTGTGGAGTTGAAACAATTATAGCACCTTCCAATATAAGTTTCAAATTTTAAGTTTATTCACATAGACAGAAAGAATAACTATTGCATAAGAAACAAACGTACTCTAGTGGTAGTAGTGCGGTTCTTGGAGAAAAAATAAAGGGGTCAGAGATTTGAAACATCGTCTAGGTTCAAATAAATTATTTCTAAATTTCTAATCACAGGTCAACATGGGCTGAGAGATTGTTAATGTAAAAAAAAAAATTAAAGATGGCAGCGATCTGTACACTGCACAATAGAACTAAGATCTGTCTCGATATGGTAAAACAATGAGAAAGAGACCGTGTTCACTTAAACAATAGTACACGCTTAGTAAGTGAGGGGAAAGGCTTAAAGCTCTCTTTCTCTTCACCGCAATCAATTATTTAATACATCTTTCAATACCTTAATGATATCTCAGATTGATCAAAATACTACCGAATAGATGATTAGTCTGAACTTTGAGCGTTAATCAAACAAAAACAAAAGGGTGAGACATTACAGAGTAGGAGCATGTAAGGTGCCTGTTTGAGTTATCGCACAAGGGTCCATGTGGAAATAATTAAATAAATCTACCTTACAAGCTAATAATAGCTCAAAGACTTAGTAGCAATCCCAAATGATGAGAGATATACCTGATAATTGCAGCCGCTGAGAAATAGTCAGCTGAGCATCACCGGTTCCAGGTGGCATGTCCACTACAAGAATGTCAAGCTTCCCCCACTCGACTCCTTTTGCCATTTTCTCAAGAGCGCTCATTACCTGAAAAACTAGAGTTAAACCGAGATGAAAACTGGAGTATCATGATTATATGGAATGCAAATTTACTCAGATCTTCAATTAAATGTATTACCATGGGACCTCTCCAGACGATCGGTTGATCCTTGTCCACAAGCAATCCCATTGACATGCACTTGACTCCATAATTTTCCTTGGGTACCATCTTCAAGTCTAAGAGAGTCAAGAAGAACCGGCCTAAGTATCTAAGGTATAATCCAAATGGGAAAGTAAAAAGGATGGAAAGCACATGCTTTAAAAGTTAAGCGTTGACCGGAAAGACTGAACAGGAGTTATAAGAAAATCGAGTATCACCATCCAAAAGATTTGTACCTTCATTTACATCTGGCTTTCCACTAATTTTCATCATTGTCGGGATGGAAGGTCCATATACATCAGCATCAAGTAAACCAATAGCAAGTTGAAACCTACTGGCAAGGGCAGCAGCCAAATTAACTGCAGATACAAAGATTCCGTAAACATACATTAGTGAGGGAGCATGAAAGTTCAAGAATCTGGTTGCTTTTTATTCCATAACCACATACATTTATACATCAGAATGGTTGGTTTTCAACAATACAGCCTCTTAGTGCCTTGACACATGACAGAATTTAGCAAATATCAGTACATAAGCTTTTGAAATCGACCAGCTCTGTGTCATGACACTCATGCACCTCAGAAAGACAAAAGAATGGCCCAAAAACATCGATGTAAATGTACTCACAAAGTCACAAGGATTCTGAGTGAATACATATCAAGCATCGGAAACCTTCACAATCATTACGCATTTCATATGTTCATCAAAGAGAACGTGAATTAAAGAATCACATGCCTAATTATGCTATATCCACTTAATATTGCGTCATCCTAATAACCTAATTGAAACACTTAAAATGAGTAAACTTTGCATTTACATCCAGAAAAGAAAAAGTCAAGCCTGTTCATTTATGTCCAATAATACACACAGGTTCTGAGGACGGTAGAAGCATGGCCAACCAAATTCTATACTGTCTAAGCTGATAATCACCGTCGTTATTAACAACAAAGATTGCATTTTAAAGTTACTTTCCAATCAATCATCCTGTACAAAATGAGCAAAATCCAGTAATTGAGCCTGTGTATACAATAACAACATTACTCCAATGCCTCAATAGTCCCCGGAAATCGTGCCTGCTATATGTCTAATAAAATACACAGTTTTTGAACCCAATATAAGCATGTCAAACCAAATTCTACACCATCTGAGCTAATCATTAGCAGTATTAACAACAAAGATTGAATTTTCAAGCAGCATTTCAATCAATCATCATATACAAATGAACAAGATGAGCAAAATTCAGTCAAACTAACCCTTGATCAAACCCTAACAAAAAATTTGAAAATAAAGTAGATTAAAAAAAAATGAATATCAGCCTCCTGGTGTTGCTAACACAAGGGTAAGGTTGTGTACATTCGACCCCTCCTAACCCGACAAATTGCGAGGGACATTGAGGCACTGGGGTAATGTTGTCGAATCAGAAGAGAGGAATTACCAGCAGTAGTGGACTTTCCAACACCTCCTTTACCAGAAGCAACAGCAATAATATCTTTAACCCCAGGAATTTGTAACCCTTTACTTTTCCCAGCTAATGCAGAAAATCCTCTCATACCCATCAAATACTTCTGCAAGAATAACAAATCAATAAATATTAATTACTCGTTCCGTCTCAATCATTTATTTACCCTTTTTCATTAATTTGTCTGCCTTTTATATCCGTTGTGACGGGTATTTAAATCAAAAGTATACAAATGATCGGGACGGAGGGAATACAAAAGAAAGCTACCAATTTGTTATGAACAGTTAAAGATTAATAAAAACCCAGAAAAATTAACTTACCAAATTGTTTAAAGCGTTGAAATTTAACAAACCCTTCATGAATTTTTTATGAATTTGGAGTAGTAATCAGTAGAAATGGTGTTGAAGATGTGGGGAATTGCCAAATTGGTGTTGATCAGTAGTGATGAATTGATCCACTGCATTTGGGCTTCTTGAATTAGTCGATTGTATTTGGGTCAAATTAAATCGGGTTTGGGCATAAGTTCTGATTTGGGTCAAATCGGGTCAAGTTTGGATTTGGGTTGGCCGGGTTCGGGCATAATTTCCCGATTTGGATCAAAATTGTTTGCATTTGGGTTGGTCGGGTTCGGGAATAATTTCTCGATTTGGGTCAAATTGGATCAAAATTGTTTGCATTTGGGTTGGTTGGGTTCGGGAATAATTTCTCGATTTGGGTCAAATTGGATCAAAATTGTTCGGATTTGGGTCGGTCGGGTTCGAGCATAAATTCTGATTTCAATCAATATTGAATCAAAATAATTTGGATTTGGGCATTAGTAATTTGGCATTGACTTCAGAGAGTTATGGTGATTTTATGGACCTGATAAATGAGTAATTTGAGTTTAAAGCTGTTTCAAATATTATGTACGTTGCTTAGATCGTGTGACATCATATTCAAACGAGTTGAAGCAAGGAACGATAACATCATATTAAAACGAGTCGAAGTAAGGAACGATAACATCATATTTAAATAAGCCGAAGCAAGAAACTATAACATCATATTCAACTTCATCTAAACAAGAGCAAATTAATTATTTTTAAAAAGAATTCATTCGGGTCAAGTTCGTTTTACCAGTTTAAGGTCATCTTTATTTAGACTTAATTAAAGTCAACCTGACAAACAAGTCAATCGGGTCAGGTCATTCTGGTTTCGAGTCATTTTCGGGTCAATTAATATCAAGTTATTTGTGGGTAATAATCAGTTTGTAACAATAAAAGTTCGGGTCGAGTTATGCCCAGGTCAGGTCAATTCGGTTTGGGTCATATCCAAATCTTGAGTTTAGGTGTCGGATCGGATCTGGGTCGAGTCAATTTTTGCCCAGTCTACTTGTAAGTTCGGTTCAATTAATTTCAACACAATTCAAATCAAGTTACTATCCCAAATAAAACAGTAAGTCTTGCATGCGACGGGTCGCGGGTTGCGACGGGTAGTTTGTGAGAGGAAATGGGTAGAGGGGACAAAGGAGGATCCCCCCATGTGCTTCCCCACTCAAGCCAAATGAGTTATTTGTGAGGGAATATAGTATCCGTCACAAATAAGTGACGGATAACTTCCGTCACAAATAAGAATTTGTGCAAATAAAAAGGCCTAATTGAAAGTCACGTCCCCGCTCAATAGTCAATCTACGAGCTCCATGCCCAGCCAACCAAGGTACTCCTGTCCTGCCTTTTTCTACCTTCCTTTTGCTTCAATATATTTACATTTTGATTCATTTCGAGTACGCTAATTCTTATATGAGACGGTCTCACAGTCGACTTTATGGACATCTTTGTATATATGACTAGTTGACTACACCTTCCTTAGTTGTATTCAGTTCGCTTGCTGGGTTTTTCTTAAATGCACATTGTGGAATTACAACAAACACTATACTCCGTCCGTCCCAATCATTTATTTACTGTTATATTCGTTGTAATTGGTATTTAATCAAAGTTAAATAAATGATCGAGTCGGAAGGGGGAATTGTTTATCATGGGTTTGTCGAATTTCAATGATTGAACTGGGATGGTGTATTACTGTATTGTTTTATGGTAATTTGACATTAGGGTTATAAAAGTTGGCATTTTTTGATAAATAGAGTCTGAATTTGGAACGAGATTATAGTGATTATCGCTTCTGAATTCGGGTCTGGAATAATTAGGGTTTATGTTGTTTCGATTAGGCTGAACCGGTTAATCCAGTGGTAGAGCGAGAGGGACTACTAAGCCTGTCGCCCTCTACCAATGGAATAATTAAGGTTTATGTTGTTTAATCCAGTGGTAGAGCGAGGAGTATGATTTGTTAGTTAACGGTTTAACACTTCCGATTATTTTTCCAAGCTGAACTTTTTAGCATTGTTCTGAATCCTAGCTGCACGACTGGTTGAGTTAACATCAGATGAAACATGAGTTTTTTAATAGACAGTTTCGACACTGTTTTCTGCGATGATTTGTACAGTTCTCTGTTTATGGTGTAAAGTGTCATCTTCTTTTAGTACAACTTTGCATATTGAAGTAAAAATGCATGGTTTTCCGATTTATTATAGGCTTACAACAACACAGCCTCGAAACTGAGAGACAGATGGATGTGAATATAAATAGAAACATGAAACTTAAACCCAGAATTTAGAAAGGGTTTTATAACCACAAGGACCCCTTCTTGGAAATGTTTTGATGTACTCGATAAAGCTCGTCTCCCTGTAAACAGGTGCACCGTTATTATGTTCATAGAGCTCTTTGATAGGTCCATAAATCTTGGAATGATTTTTGGTACTTGGGAGGAAAAAGGCTCCAGATGATAACCTTGGTCCTTCGGAACTGGGTACTACTCTGTGTACTGTACTTTTGAAAACATCATTGGTAATAAGCTGCACATACAAAGCCGTAATTAGCATCATCTTAATTAGTCACGAGGCAGACACGATAATGTATAACTTCATATGTATGCTTTTTGTTTAATTGTTATTCTGTATGTTGCTTTTGCCATGTTATGTTTCATGTTGGGTTAGTTTATGTTATTTTATGAACAACTCGCCTCTATGTTTAAAACATAGGGGTGTTATGTACGTCCAAAACCTTTACCTGGCCATGAACAGAAGCCTTTGAGTCACCGTGATAATATTTGTTGCCATGTGTTGTATTTTTGCGGCCTTAGACTTAGCAAAACGACGTAAATTAATATTATAAGGGCGTAAATTTCAGGGAAGTACCTGGAGCAAGTCACCGATGACTACTAAAATAGCATCATCCTCAAAAGTCACATCAATCCACTGATTTTCATGGTGAGCCTGAAGTCCGTTAACGTGGTTTTGGACGAGAAGAGTGAGGAAAAAAGGATCGGAATGCTTGGATGTGCTCATGGTCAAGGAAGGCTCTGGACAGGGCGGAGAATAGTGACTCACCAACTTTCGAGCTTCTATGCATCCACTTGTTCTCAGGTAATCACTCCTTAGCCCCAATGCCTCAGACATCAACTCTGATAATGTCTCTTTCAGCTCAGTCGCATATGTCACATAATCTGACATTTCTTTTCTGCAATTTTGGCAGGAAAGGAATATTAGAAAATCATTTACGTGTTTTATAAACATTCTCAAGTGCTATATAGTGTTGATAGTTTAAGTATTTTGTTGTACTTATATGATGGAATAAATTTAAATGACCTAAAAACTATATGTGCTGCTCATAGCAATTTCCTGTAACATTATTTGGAGAAGTTTGCTTATGTCTGGTCTCCTATCTCGTTATAGACGAGAGTCTTTAAGATAATAGGGTAATGTTGTTGTAAGTGAAACCTTCATATTCAATGTTTGTACTTAGGCTCATACCGAATTAAGATAGTGGCCGGTTCGCAAGCCTCAGTTCTTTACGGGTTTGAGTAATTTCAGTTTGGTAGTTCAGGTCACTCTGTCAATGTTTCCTAGTTTGATCAGTCGGTTTATTCTCCTATTCATAAAAGTTTTAGTGTCTTGTTGTGCTGTTTTGGATCCAATCAGTTTGGGTCTGGTAAATCTAGTGACGGAACTAGGATTTCTAGCTAGGGATAACTTAGATGACACAAAGTTAGTTTACATAGACGTATTAAACACAAACCTATGAATGTAATACGGAGTAATATAATATGATATGTCACTGTAAGTTACCTGCAAATACTCGGCACAAAGGCCTCAGAATCCTCAACAGGCTGATCCTCATAATGAGCCGAAAATGTGTCCTTCCATACTGGATCAAATGAGATTGGATTGATAGAAAGGTGATATCGCACCTTCTTGCTCGGATCATGCGAGTAATACTCAGTCTTCAACTCCATGGGTTGCTCATTGAACTTTTTTACGCCTTCAAGCATATCATTGATGCTTTCCTTAGGCACTCCATGACCGACCACCTTAAAAATTCCCCATGTTTTTGAAGCCTCAAGAATTTCAACCACAATCTCCTTCCTCCTTTTCCCTTCACCTTCTAAACCTTGAAGATCAATGACCGGAACTTTGAGGTCCCGGTTATATTTCTCTACTGATTCATCTTGCCACAACTCTGTTTGGTTTGTGAAGATTTTCGGAACTTTGGTTAAACCCGAATCCATCATGTGTTTCACGGTTGCTTTCGCATTTTTGAGCTCATTTACCTCTTCTTCTTTACTATAATTCGAATCATTTAAACTCACGGAGTTCATATTCAAATTAAAGCCAGACACTTTAGTAACTGAACTGAGGGACATTATAGAGTAGTATTTTTATTTAGTTATTTATCAGCTCGAAAACTAACATGCTATATATAAGATGATCATCTGTAATATAATTAATCAAATTGCAATAATTGCTTTAATTTATAACATTAGTTTACTATAGTGGTTAGCACATTATTGGCTTTGATAAGGCTTAAGATTATAATATTGTTGCAGTCGAAAGTAAGATAATGTATTTTTAAGCGACCTAATACCGAACAATATTGTGAAATAGCCTTATCAATATATATTGGCATTCTGCAATCTGCATGGCCAATTGAAAATGCTGTAATGGTGACGATACGTCGCGTATTGATGAATATTCAATTTATTTTTAGTATATAAATTTCGAATTAAGTCTGAGTTGAGTAGTTGGACCTTACACTACATAACAAATTTATTGGAATATTAGTTAGTGATGTAGCTAAGCTTTTTTTTTTTTTTTTGGCTCAAACTAGCTTGGCTTGTAGCTTTACAGATTAGCATATTTGGTATTGCATTCGAGTATGCGACCCAATCATTTGTTTACGTTTGATTAAAATACCCCTTATAAAGAATATAAAAGGTAAACAAATGATTGGACGGAGGGAGTATATAATTGAGCAAGTGGTATTTGCTGCTTATAATACTAGGCTTATTTTACATGCAGTGATTAGTTGATTACTCTCTGCCAAAAAAGATGGCCGGCAAATAAGTAATTAACAAAGACTAGTAGCATTACTGAGGTGTGAATTAGCATCATGCTTTTGTTCCATGCTAATTACGGAATATAAGGTATTGAGCTAGCCGGAGTTCGAAAAGACGACCTCTTGTGAATTTCATAGATAGGTAGCCCTTCAACAAGTAAGTAGGAGTATTTATCTCATCGTTGTGGTTTGTGGATGTGATTCAACCTGTTCTATGGATCAATGTCAAGTGAAAATTTCGTCTTCTAACCAATGATTACCATTGAATCGTACTCCCTCCCATTCAACAAATTCTTTACGTTCTTTTAAAATACTTCTCACTAAAGAATAAAAACGTAAGGAACTTGTTGTATGAGAGCATGGAGTTAAGACCTAAGGATTAAGGAGTGCCAAAGTTCATTAGGTAGTTGTAGTACTTTGAAAAACCAAGAAAATTATTCTGAAGAGGGACTTTCTTAGATATGAAGTACTTTTAAAGCGTCCGTGGTGGTCTGAGGTGTGGATGGGAGTCACAAAGGGCGGAATGGGATGTGGCGCATAGGTGGGAGTACCCATATCACTCGTGAGGAGACATAAAGGGCTGGTCAATCCTTGCCGGTAGTCTGAGGGTTAGTGTAAACGGAGGAGGATTGATTTCAGTATATAAGAGTAATTGTGTTGATTAATAATGGCCTTACTCCGCACCTTTTGGCTTTCGTAAAAACTTGTGCAGAAAACAAACGTATATAATCAAACAGAACGGAGAAAGTGGTTATGTTGAAGTTGGGGTTAAACTGTAAAATCTGTCCTTACTAGTTGCTACCCTATGTCATTTTTTTACGTATATATTTTGGAGTATTATTGGTATTTAATTTAATAACTCCTTGTTGTCGCCTGCTGAGATCTGCAAAAATGTATAGAAAATGACAAGTACTCGAATTAATTTTCTCTTCTTTTTCTAGAGACGGATTCCTTTTAAGTGCGAACGAATAGGAAATTTCATTGTTGATGCGAAATTTGATTCTTACATTTTTTTTTTTAAGGATTACATGCTTGTTTTCTGACTTTTCTGTGTTCAAGTTTTTAGAAATTGTCTTCCTGATCGAGAATACTTGTCAAACAAGATGAAATTCATAGAGGTAGCCCTTCCACAAGTAAGTAGGAGTATTTATCTTATCATTGTGGTTTGTGGACGTGATTCAACCCGTTCTATGGATCAATGTCAAGTGAAAATTTCGGCTTCTAACCAATGATTACCATTGAATCGTACTCCCTCCCATTCAACAGATTCTTTACGTTCTTTTAAAATACTTCTCACTAAAGAATAACAACGTAAGGAACTTGTTGTATGAGAGCATGGAGTTAAGACCTAAGGATTAAGGAGTGCCAAAGTTCATTAGGTAGTT
>JAOWBH010214982.1:0-16991 GCA_028566215.1 Silene coronaria
GGTTTAAGAGCGGGCGATTCTATGGAAACACTTTCATATCTTAATCTCATTTCCTTTCTAAACTAAATTAGGGCTCGGAAAAAGTCTTAGATTATATGAATTTTAACAACGAGATTAACCCCCACTAACCTTTCTTTATCTTTAATGCGGTAAATATTCTTCCTTTCACGCCAGCATGTGGTTCAGGAATGAATGAGTGTGGGGCGAGCATAGAACCAAAGGCGACTGCTCGAGCAAGGAACGAAAGAAACGACGGGGGCTGGCTTCCTCATTCTTGTTTAAGGTTTCCCGAGTCCTAAAATGACAAAAAGAGCCTCAAAATAAAGGCTTTCAATCTTTTATGCAAATTAAAGCGTGAATTTAGAGAGGAAATCTGGTTCATCCCTTTTGCGGGAGGAGTGAGGTCAAAAAGGGGGTAAACTATAAAAGTAAAAGCAGAGGGTGTTGGCACAGAATGAGCCTTTGTTATAGTATGACCACTAACTCTTGGAATATTTCATATGCTAACCACTACTTATTCATAAGACCAGTGCCTTGGGCGCAGTATGCAAAGAAAGTGATGCTTCGCCGTGATCTTTGGTAAGGCAGCAATCGCACTTAACCCAACTAAAGTATCCTCTTCTGTAAAAAAGGCGACAAGGCTTTTAAGCCCCAAATCGGGAAGAACTGAGAAAAGAGCATTTTAACCAGCTGAAACTTTGTCAAAGATTTTTCTTTCAAAAACCCTAAACGCTCTTAGCGGACGTTTCCTTCTATCAAAATACAAAGTTGACCGCTCTATAATGGATCTGCACGGGCTAACGCGGCTTTTTCCTAATTAAGGCTCTTGTAACGACTTTTGAGAGCAAAGTAGCTTTTCTTGCTCACTTCCTATATACATTATCAAGAGAATTCTATAAAGAAATAAAGAAAAACTTTCTGCTTTCCTCGAGATCTCTTCGCCGGCTCCGTTGTGAAAAGAGAAGATCAACGCTCAAACTAAGTCCCACATATCATCCACGGTTGGAATGCTCCCGAGAAAAGTAAACCGTGGTTTTGAAGAGATCGATGCCTTTTGGATGAGCGAGACAAGCTCCCTTCTTTATTTAGTACAGATGGAAAAACGTCCAAGCTTATGAGCCAGCCCGCCCGGTCTAAGAGTTCGCGTTCCTCTCACCCACACTCGAGCAGCTTCGTTTGTGAGTTAACGTGCCAAGCTTCTCCTCCTAACTCTCCTAGCAAACACTAGGCCCAAGATTCCTCCTTTGATTCTATAGCAACTGCGGCTGCTTCCCACCCTGAATATGTTGCGAAGGAGTGAAACTTATTCAATACCCCTATCAGATATAGCCGAACCTTGCTTTTCTTCTCTTCGCGTGTACCCTTCTTTTGTATCGTATTGGTATCTTAAAAGTTTTCCATTTTACAAGTAAAGATTTTTTATCTTTTATAGATTGTAGGTGGAACGGGTGAAGGGAAGCTGTGATCCCTGGTTGGTGGACGAAAGACGTAAACAAATGAACGAGGATCTTTTCGTTGAGTGCTTTCTTGTTATTAAAGATGAGTACTCTTGTAAAAATGTTACATGTAGGTTTGAGTAAGCCGAGCTTAGCTTGAAATCTCTTGTGTGTGGTGAGTGAGGACTCATTTTTTTCTTCTGGAGTTGGAACAGCTGAGCTTGATTGAAGAAACCGAGGCTGACGCTGATGGAAGAGGTACCTTATATACCTTTCCTTGAACTTAGACAGACAATAGGGAACTAACCTTGAAGCTTGAAGGTACAGGTATAACCTTCCCAAATAAAATTGTAGTAGATTTTTGATGATAAGATATTATTATATTCACAGGAGAGTCCCGCGAAATCAAGAAAAGCTTTGTTTCAATAGCTTTAGGTGGTACGGTACGACCTTCGAAGAGACCTATCCTCCCTTGCGCCTTTTTTGCAAGGCCAATGCGTATGATTACAAGGAAGATCCGGGGTAAGAAGACAAAGCATTAGCCGAGTAAGCACCTATTCCGGATGAACCAAATCCAGTTGTTCTTGACGGGAGGTTAAGAAACTTTCCCACCATTTAGCGAACCTCTTGCCTACCATCCTTGAATGTTATCGCCAAGGAGGCATTCTGTCTCAATCCCCACTTTTTTAATGTGAAAGACTTAAAGGTTTATGAACAATGCAATGCTAATTCATCTATTTCGAGTTGCTGGAATGAATATGCTTCAAAGTGCTCTTAGAACGACGTGCGAGCATGAGAAAGCTAAGTTTTTAATCCGTATGCTCAGATTGAAACATTGACCGAAGGAATCTCGTTCCACGACATGATCGGTTAACAAAAGTATGCCCATTTTCATGACATAAAAGCTAGGCGTCGAAGGTCCTAAGATATTAAAAGAAAGCATAACCATCACATGTGATGGGTAAAAACCCAAGAATTTGGTGTCGAGACGTTCAGATCGATAAACACAAGTTTTCTTGCCAAAAGTAAGACTTACTTCCAAGTTGGCACAAAACGCATCCCTTGTTCAAGGGGAATTGTGTTGATTGTGGGAAATAACGACGTATTAGAGCAGGGAAGATAGATTTTAGGTCAGACACTACACCTACCTAATACGGAGTCCATGTCGTGAACGGGAGTTGTTATTAATTCAAAAGTAGATTTCGACACAGCCTTAACACATGGTATATATAATAGATTAATAGAAAATATTAATAAATAAAATCGTATTATAAAATCTGATCGTTCATCTCGTCGCATTATCGCACGTCGATGAAACGTCGTAATAATGCGGGGAAGACCACTGCTTATATTATTTATTAAAAGTATACTGGTACAGAGAAATCATGCGAGACGGGAGCATCGCTGCCCCGAAACAGTTGTAAGCAGGCTGTGCATTGCTTTAGGCAACAGGCGAGACTCATTTAGCCCATCCAGGACGATGAGTTGAATCCGGTGAAAGTCTCCATTGAGGCAGTGCGGTCCGCGGATGAGGTACAAAGTAGTCCAAGCATATGAGATGACTTACAGGTACCACGTTTGCAGGTAGAGTCTTACCTCTTGCCATAGGGTGCGGATTCCATATCCCTCCACGTCAGCCACTCCGACTCAGTCATCACCCTGCACTGGTTGGTTACGCCAAAAACTTCTTTATTCTAAGAACCAGTCAACACCTCGTCCACATGACAAGCAACTTGTGCTGTCATAGAGTGGCACTGTCCGAACTAAGGACAGAGGTATCTACACAGGAAATTAAGCCTGTGAGAGTACCGGTGGTTACGACTAATTAAATAAGTTATTAGATCTTCGATAGAGAATCCAGAAACCGGGGGATTTCAAAACAAAGGTAATAAGTGAGCGAGAAAGGGCTGAATGCAGATTTGGGAAAACGAAAGAACGACGAGTTCCGAAATACCTCTTCCCGTTAGTCGGGTGGCTTTCAGTCTTTCTCCCGCTTTCTAATCTAATTATAAGCACGAAGTATTGCATACTCTTTCGCTATCGCTCAACCCCCCTTCGGGTCCTACGGGTCGTTACTTGTCCTATTTAAATGCGATATATATAACCTTCGGATCCCCTTCACACTCATTTGAGTTTGAGCTTTATATTTATAGATAATATAGGTATGAGGAGGACTCTTTGATGTCAGCAGTACTGAGATTAGTTCTGCCCATAAAGATAGAGTATAGCCGATCATAAAACGGGGAGTCTCTTGCCCGGATCATAACTATTATAATATATAAAAAGACGGAAAAGAATTAAGGCTTTTAGGCCTATACTTATAACAGAGACTTAAAGGTAAACATCTTCTAAAGTTTCTATGATTATATAAAATGATAAAGTCGGGAATAGAAGAGAAGCGCTCTCTATCTCATGCTTGGGCGCGAAGATAGCTATTGTTGTATCTTTCTTTCCATGAGCAGCTCCGTCACCAGCCCCGCCACTGGCTGCGGCTCTATCTAATTTATATAGAATTGCATCAAGTTAAGGGGGTATAGGGCTTCGTTCCAATCTATCCCGCCGTGTGAAATAAAATATGGAATTATGAGCATTTAGGCGCTAAACGCCCTCGTATAAAAGCTGTTTCGATAGCCGGGAAAAAGAAGGAGATTGAATCCGACTTTATTTAGTTGGCGCGGGGGCTGCTGAGAACGATTGCGGTTACGCCATAAGGCGAGGGTCTCTCATTTTGTTTTGAGAATGACTTGTTCTTGTCTAACCCCCTTGTGAATTCTCATGCCAACCTGCTGCCTAGAATAGAGGAGGGCTGCCCCATTCTAATAGAAGGAGGAGTAATCTTCCGTAGGGGCATTCGCCGGGCTTGCTTCCTTATTCTTACTTACTCAAAAGGGAGGCCAAACCAGAACTATTGGAATATGCTTATCAAATCCAACGATTAAGGGTACCTGTTTTCCTCGTTTCGAAAACCGATGGTTACTATAAAGACGCCGCCGAATATAGACTTTTATAGTCATATATAGTCATAAACAGCAGCTGAGGCTGATTGTGGTTACGCTGTAAGGACGCGAAAGATCCTCCCATCAGGAGACGGGTAGATCGTGGAGAGAAAGCCGTGGAACAGACTAACTGCACGGCGGTGGTTAGATTCTAACTGAACAGCGAGTCCCAGGAAAAGTGGTTTTTAAAAGAATACCTGCCCGCGTTTATATAATAAGGGGAAGTTTGCTAGAGGGATACGATCGTGACATGCGGGCCGTCTTTGGCCGAACAACTTATAAATATACGTTTCGTCAGCCAAAATATAAAATCATAATTACCATGGAAATTGACCCATCAACGGGATTCCAAAATATTTGAGGGAGTGAGCGCGCTCGACTTAGATTCATTTTCTTCATTTCCCTATGCTCAATCATAAAGAATATGATTAAAGGGCAAGAGGCTTGCCTGCCACATGTCCACTCGCTTACTACTGGAGTATTCCCTTCATATCCTTATTATGGAGGGTAAGCATTCTGGAAGGTAAATACACCTTTCTTTGTCTGGTTCAACTGCTAATTCAATAATGTATAGCCGTTCCCGTCCATTCGTTAAGCGAGGAGCATACTTCCACCGCTTTCGCTAAAGATTCTTTAATTCACGGGATTAGATACGTACGAGAAAAGGACGAATAACTGGTCCTGTAGTTATGACCCCAAGAAGGGTCTGTCCTCGCGCTTTTGTTAGACGGAAACAGCAATAGGAGGCGTAATGTATACAGCAAGCGGGGCTGAAACCCCTCCACTGCAAGTGAGGACCCGTCGCGGGGGAGCCTTTTGCCAAGCAGCGTTAAGAAGACTCCTCATAAGCCGTCTTAAGGAGAAGTTGGAAAGAGCATAGCGTTGGCATGTGGCGCTTGCTTATAACGTTTGGCAGATATGCGTAGCGAGGGACCCAAACATTGGACTTCATTCATAAGAAAGAAGCATAGCTTGTCTCTTAATGTCCTCAATTTACCGTTCCCTTGCTGCTCTAAACAACTTTCTATAAACACAAGCGGATTAGCATACCTTTCTTCTTTCTAAGTAAGGTTACCGCGGATGCACAGCCGGGGGTCTACCTTCTCTATATGTGGCTCTTATGTGGTGTGGACGATCAGGAAAGAATCCTGCGTCTTGAGCTGCAATTGCTACGTCTCCGAATTCACTTCCTTACTTACGTTAATAGTTGACTCTTTGCTTTATATATAAAGTACAAACAAGAGAGTACAATTCAATAAAGAGTGAAAGAGGATAGTCCATCTTCCTGTGTTCATCAATTGGACTTTTTCTTTACCATCAATAAAAATAAATAGGATCGGGAGCCCGCTTAATATTAAACAATAATATTTCATAAAATGGTCAAATCAAGTAGCATCAATTGAAGGGTGTGATTAAAAGCCGGGCATTAGTTAGTTTTAGTCGTCTTTGTTCTCGCTGCTTCCCTGAGATTTCTTTCTTTCGTGAGGGACTTGATCCTATGGGCGAAGCTTCCTTTAGACTCTAGTGTGCGAATAAGTATATCATCCCCGCCCATGCTACTGACTCTGCGGCTTCAACAGCCTCTCAAGGCCTTGTTAATCGTACTTCAGCGAAGGGTGCAGGTGTTAAGATCCGAAAAGCTGTGTGCTCGCGGCATCAGAAATGACCTCTGCAAGAGCTTCAATGGTGGGCGAGTGGACTAGCAAGTTCTTTTATAGATATAGAAAGTGCAGCCTATACCTTAGAGCATAAGATTCATCAACCGGGGTCTCCTCCTATACGTCATTCTACAAAGAACTCACTCATTGGCTTCTTTAGGGTAGGGATGGGAAAAAGAATCTATCCACGTGCCATCTTACTTACGTGTTCTGCGTTACCTTGATTGAAAGGTTCTTAAACGAAAGCATGGGATAATATACAGCCTCTCCGGGGACATGAAGTATAGTATCGCGCGCTTCTGGACTGGAAAAGATATTTCACTCGCCCCCTCTCCTTATTTATTTAGATATGCGAGCCTATAAATACCCTCTGGATCCTCTTCTTACTTGTTTGTTCTAATCGTTGTACGGATGAGAAAGAATACGTTTAAACACTAATTAGTTATTTCATACCTCTCGCCCCTACTTTGCTCGGCTCGAGCTAACCTGGAAATACGGAAGGCATATAATGTAATCCTTTGGTTTGGGGTGCCCCTTGCCCGTTGCAGGCTGTACATTAGGCATTAGATCCCCTCTCTTTTTCTTCTACTTGGTCTTCAGCCTTCATATGATATGACTTTTTTATCGATTGACACGATTCCACGATATGATAGAGTCCTGCTCCAAGAGTTTTTAACCCAAAACAGAGTGTGATGTTAGAACGTGGTCACGACAAGACCCAAAGTGCAAATCAAGGTTTGAGTCCGGGGAAGGAGGGATTTTTTTTCTACTTGTGAAAAGAAAGATCATTGTATTGTAATAGAAAGACTGTATCTCAATATCAGCGGATATCGGTAGATTCCATGAGAAATCCCGAAAGACTTAATCTGATTCATGAGACTCTGCGCTAGGATTGGTACGTAAGAAAAGGGTGAGTTCCTCTTGTGCCCGCAACCAAGTGTGCAAAAGATTATTCTTTCAGGTCTGCTCGAGCAGTCGAAATGAAGTGAGTTAATGAGTTACCGTGCCCCCTTTATCTTAGTTCTTCTTCAATCATAAGAGATTGAGTGAGAACAATTCTATGAAAAAGATCCCCACTTTGATTGAAATGAAGCACATGAAATGACTTGATCTAAATCTCTAAATCTAAGGAGCGCGTCAAGTGATATGACTTTCATCATACGAGATGAACATCAATATTGGTAAACGATATAGCATTCTCTTTTTCGGTTAATCCCGCGATACGCCCCCGAAAGGAAAGCTTGACTCTCAAACAGTTTCTTCCCTGCATGAAGATTCCTAATTAAATAGGACGACCCCTTTTATATTATATATTAAAGGGAAAAGCCGGGTGCTAATGAAGTGAGCCCCGGGTGAGCCTCTAGTGAGAGTGAGTGAGATTTAGAATTAGATTTTGAATCAGGCATTTTTTTTCTCAAAAATCATACCGAAAGTGAGACTTGATTTACAGATCCAAAGGAAAGAAATGGCTGGACCAGAGTCAGTTGTCTAATTGGGGCCCATAATCCTCTATATCAGTCAACTTCATCGGAGCGAGTAAACTTGGAGGACCCTCCTGATAGGGCCTTGTTCGAACTAGGATTCGATCGCATTCGGAGGATCTCTAGCCACGGGTGCATTATCCTTGCGCGTGAATATACGCTGGCCATTGTCTCATACCAAACATTAAAGTGCCAGGAAGCTCAACGATGACAAGTTCACCGGTTAGTTTGTCTTTTTATAGCTTAGAGGGCGTGGCAGTTTCATTTGCAACAGAAGCTTTCTTTGACTTCGTCCGCTACTTCCAGTTCTAGTTCCGGCGATCTTTTTTCACTCTTTTGGTATGGTACTACCTGATCACCTGTATCTTCTTGTTCTGGCTATGGTCCCCGAAGAAAGCCCAACCGCATCCTTCATTCTATCAGAATTAACTATCAGAATTAAGTGCGACTCTCCGAGCAAGCAAGCAACGGCAGCGGGTTGGCCCTAAAGAGAGAAATTCTCAAAACATTAATTTGAATAATTAATGTGAATAAAAGTGCCGTTATGACATACATATATATCTAAGTAGAGGCCTTGCGAAAGCGTAAGATAAGAAAAGCAAATTCAAGCAGTCCTTTTGACTTTCTTTTGACTTGAACTAGTGAAACTAGCTTTTTCATGAGATTTTTTGTGAAATTTTCGTCATCCTCGTGTCTGTTTTCGCCCAAGCTGCTCCATCAACACCGGTTTCAAGAATTGAAACTCCATCTTCGATGTCTCTTTCCTCGTCTTGGTTTGCCTTGTAGTACTGGTTCTAATGAGTCATCGGAGCACGGGCCGGAGCATGAGTCACGTTCTAGTCAGTTGGACCGGAGGAAGAAGCATCCAGTCCAGATGAGAAGAAAAGTCAGCTTCCTTTGGCGATCGGGGCGAAAAGACCGGCTTCCGGGTGAAGTTTCATTTGAATTTGAAAAGTCCGTGTCCGCGGACAACCTGGTCAAAGAAGGCAAATCCTCTATCTCAATCCAAAGAAAGCAAAGCGATCGGATGCGGCGGCGGATTAAGAAGACGATTCATAAGAAAAAGCAGGCTTGCCTGTATGACGTATGAAAACAAAGTCCCAGAAAAGCCGTGCCCTATTAGTTAGAAGCCGGCCCTAGTAAAGTGCAAGGCAGAAGCGAGGTGGAGAAAGAGGGTAGAATTGAGGATAGAATATCCCAAGTAAGAGGGTGCGAATTTATGAGTACTTTGAGCGTTAGCGAGAGAACCTGGAGGTTCTTTAGAGCTCGCATTTTAAGACGAACAAGCAAGGAGAGGGGCGAAGGGCGCTAGTGAGAGGGTAGCGAGAGGTGTGTTGCGTGTGGACACATTCCTGGAGTTAGCATGTGACATATTCCCCCTAATGAAGTGAGGGGGCGTAGCATAGCCATGTAACGGGGCTATTAGTAAGGGAGAAAGCTTTAATAAGAGTGGGCTGCTGCTAGTGGACACATATTCGAGGGTAGATAACGAGATTTACCCACGCATAGTACATACTTTCAAGAGGGAATTGCTCCACAATAAATATAGGAAGTGAGCAGGGGAAGCTCCCTGAGAGTACAAGTCCTACCAATAACGCTAAAAAGGAGTCGCGTTAAGCCGTGTCCGAAGGTACGGGCATTGCAGAAGCATCGAAACAAGCTTTCTTTAGTCGGAAAGAGCCGCTGAGGCGCGAAGCCGTCTACATCGAGGAAAGCCTTGGGAAAGCCCTCAGCCGGTCTCAGACGCTACTTCGGCGTGGAATGCGTATTTTAAGAGAATGAACCCCCTCCCACTCCTAGCACAGAAGGGGATACCTTAAATATCCTTAATGCGCTCTCCTATTCCTCTTCGAGCTATAAATACCCTCCCCTTTCTTGTCCGATTATCCTTGTTCGAGAGACGATCGAGAGATATTCTTATTTATCTTCCTTTATCTTCCGCAAGTTCTGAAATAAGCTTCAAATTGTTCATTTGCAGCAGTTGACCCTTCTTTCGAGCAAGTCGTTTCGTGTGCTTCGTGCCGGTCCTAGGTCAGGGGATTGGTTTAGCCAACAGCCAACCCTTAGCTTTGAACCTTATTAGTCGAGGTCTTCCAGAACATTCATTCCGCTCTCTCCACTCGTTCCAACATCTAACTTGTTTAGTCAAGAAGAGCTTTCAAGCGAGAAGGAACCATACTTAATATGTTTCCCCCGTGCTAACAAGGTATCGAGGGGTAGGGCAGATGCCACTTAAAAGGCCTTTGGCCCGAAGTTTGTTACTTTCCTATGGCATTATGCTCACTCATCCGTTGCTGCCGTCTCTTGCGTGGAGAATCCTCTTGCTTGACTCCCCAGCTCGTTTGTTACATAAGAACAGAGCTCATCCTTGAACTGCATTTTTCCACGAAAGGAAGACTAGTCAACAGGAGAATCTGAGGTTTATACAAGTGCTGGTCCTTTCTCTGCCGTCTGTTACGATTCGTCTGCCAAGCAGGCGCGCTTGGTCGTTTCTCGAACAGGACTCGTCCTGAGGTTCATCCTGTAAGATAAGGATCTTCATTGGCCCACTCAAGTTAGATAGTTTACCCAATGACTCTTTGTTGCCAGGTCTTTCCTTGACTGATGGATTTGAATGAGAAGTGGACCAACGCATATCTTACGAATGCAACTTCCCGGATAATGCTCACCCCTTCTTTCATGCCTTTTCTCCGGTGAATGCCGCGGATTTAAATCCTTTCTTCTCTTCTTACTTAGTAGGGTAGTTCAGTCTCATTTTTTCTATGAAACTGGAGATCAACGAAGCGATTGTGTTGACTGGTTTGGGTAAAGTTCCAGGGTTCGGTCCTTCACTCGCTTCATAACCTACACCCCTTTCTTGTCTTGCTTCTGAGCCAGGTTTTTAAAAATAAATTTCCATTTTTCCGAAACAAAATTAGTTTTTCTTCTTTCTCTTCATAAGTGGCATTTTCTTTGAAAATTTTCCTGTTTACCGGGATGAAATCTTTATCAAAAGGTACGCCCTTTCGGTATCGGTATCGTTATCTTGACTCATTCTTCTCCCCTTCTTTTGGGTTGGGAAAAGTTTCCCACTTGGATAGACAAAGCAAAGGAGCAAAGCGGAGACATCACACCCTTTATAGATTAGATTAGACGACAGGCACCCTTTCCAGGATCAACCAAAGCTGCCAAGATCAGCAAAAACAGGAGCATCCACTTCTTCGGGGGCATTCATCAGGAACATGAGCCAAGCCTCAACTGACCCATCTGGACATCCCCACGGGAATGCTTCCCCCGGAGCCAAAGCCAGCGACGGAAACTCTTCCCCGAGCAGCAGCTGGAGGTGTAAAAAACCCTTGCTTTGGTAGATGTAGGTTGCCAACCTACTATTATATTAATGGAGGAGAAGGAGAAGGTGCACCTTTACCTATGTACCCATGAGCAGCCTCAGCTAAAGCCCCTGCTTCTTCAACTGAACGGCAGCACTTTCTACGAAATACGAAACGACAACATTACACATTTGGTTTTTGGTAATCAGATTGCTTGTGGTAATCTCAACTTCAAATTCACAAGTTGGGCAAAGAGAGCCATTCAATCAAAAACCTACTAGTATATTTTATATCTTTTTCTTCCTTATTCTGATTTTGGTTTTCGTATCATGGAATTGTCAGTTTTGTTATCGTGGAATTGAAGGAATTGGACGTAAAAAAGCCATTCATTTTTTCGGATTACTTTTTTTCTCCCAAAAACTTCACCCATGATTTGGTTTTTGGTAATCAGATTGATCGAAAATCTCCGAGAAAACGCAAAAAATTCCTCGGTTGCTGGCCCGTAATCAAGACCTTTTCGAGGCTAGGAATGCCCGTTTGGGTCCGCTTCTCATCAAAAAAGTTTAATGAAAGCCATATTTTTTCGTCATTCGACTGATTTCACTAAGGATTTTATAAAATTTTCTCTTTCTTTTAAAGAACCCCGCGATTTTAGGACTAAAAATGCTACGTAGGGGTATAAAAGACTAGAAATTGGGTAATTTAAGTGCTATTTTGCGAACAAGCTGAGAATTTCCTGTCCACTTGCATCAACGACGTCTCTTTCCTAGACTGGATCCGCATCAGTAGCTGGAATCTCGCCTAAATTCATTCTGTTTTCCCGAGTATTTCGCTGGCTCACCAACGCTGTTTGTTTCGTAGGCGGAAGAGGGTAAAAGGATTTCTTGGGCCCAAATTCCCTCGTCCCGTGCCGTTGTAATTGCCATTGCGTAGCACGAAACTTAACCCAGTAATAGATGAGCAAGTCAACTCATCCTCTGGTCTCGCCTGTAGAACCCTCTCCTGGGCAAGTCGAGTCTTTCATTCTGACCCCTCTGGTCGAGGTAAGCTTGCGACTTAACTTCCTTCTGAGCTTAGAAATGAAACTCTCAAACCCAAATGAACGAGTGGATGGGCTTTATAAAAAAGAAATGTTGACGAGAAAGGTCAACTCCCGTTTCCCTTTTGTAAGACACGAACCCAATCCCTTGAGATTGGGCTTAAGCGCAGTCATATCTAATTAGGGTAGAATTTTTATAGGCAGCTGTACTTGGTGGGGCTGCAGAAAGAGTCTCATCCGACGATGACAATGTGCGATGGCTTGTGAATGAGGCGAGACGATTGACAATTCGATCGGGAGGCAGGAACCTATCTCATTGGAACGAGTTCCCGAAACCTCCCATAGTAACAGCTTGCTTGGCTCGAAATGTGTGACCACTTTGCCGATTCCGTGTCCCTATTTTTCATCAAGTAATCTTTCTGATGCCCTTATTTGAAGAGCGGGACGAAGCGCGTGGGCCCAAAGCCCTTAGCCCTTTCTGATCCAAAACAAAAGGCCATTCAGCAACCATCCAAACATCGCATCGGGGTACACGGCCACAGGAAAGCAACTAAAACAAACGTCGGTAACGAGTGTGTTAGCGGGCGAGCGTAGGAATTCTGCTCCTCTCACTACCGAACGGGCGAAAGAATGAAGGAAGCGTTGAGGCGCATGTGAGTCCTCGAGGGGACCTTCTCCACCACTTGCGACTACATGGCTTTCCAAACGCGTATCTTTTCAACGGCTAAGCCTGTCCTCTGTCCCCAAAACAACGCTGGTGGTCAAAACGACCTTCCTATATACGGGTGCTTCGTGTAAAAAAAGAAAGGTCCTAGCTTTGAGCTCTGAGTTCTTCATTTATGAGGTTTGGCTTGAACATAAAGTAAATAGGGGTAAACCCTAGCTTTTCTCAGTCTTTATGCCGGATGTTCTGAGTTCTTTCTCCACAACACGGCTTATGAGCCTCGATTTTACAAAACCACATATGAATAAAGCGTCCAGCCAGTCAGCGCACGCTGCCGTAACCACGATCAGCCACAACTGCTGCTTTAGACTAAAGGAAGCTGGAAAACATGTCCTTCATAGGGTGTGACAAAGGGTACCCCCCCCAATAGGGCCGCCCTTTAGATATAATAAATAATCCCGTCTCTTCTTAAGTGATATAAGAAATCTCTGAAAGACACAAATATATACTCGCTTCGTACACTTCACTAAAATATTTCCTATCCACAAAGATCCAGTCTCCTTCGTTTCGTATACTTCACTCGTTCTATATCAAACCTTCTTTAACATTTTTTAATCCTGTCCACAACCAGGATGAAAAGAAGTTGAAGAAGAAAGAACTATAGTATGCTTAACCAATTTTAAGATAAAAAATAATAATCTGAAAGTAATAAAATTTCTTAAATAAAAAAATATACAGAAGCAGAAATCGAAATCTAAGAGAAAGATTTGAAAACAGAAAAAAGAACAAAGAAAAAAAAAAGAAGCAGAAAGCGATCGATGAAAAGCAAATTCTGGGGAGCGAAGCGGAGGAAAGCGAAGCGGTGTAAAGTGACTGCAAAAAGAAAAAAAGAAATGAAAAAGAAAAAGGAGCTTGAACATTAAGAAGGAGGCTACGCTGAAAGATTAAGAAGTAAGCCAGATGTTTCTTAGAGAAAGGAGACAACAAGGAAAGCCTTAAACAGTAAGAGAGAGGCGAAGCTTCCGTCTTAGGAGTAACCCGAAAAGATGGAATAAAAGGAATGATCACGAAAACGAAGAACATAGAATACCCTTCATTTGCGCGGGAAGAAAGCGCCTTGTTTGCTACTGACTTGTCCTTGAGATTGCTTAGCAGCTCTTGCCCCACTGACAGAAGACGCGGACAAGACGAGCTAGCTTGACTGGATTTACCGCCGGTGTCTTTTGAACAACCAATTAAGTACTATTCTATCTATTAATTGACCTCTCCTTATGTTATATCGAGTCCCATAAAATCCATCGATTATGGTAAGTAAATACAAAATTAAAGAGGGCGAGCGGAATACTTGGAGAGAGTTGGCTGTTGGCGCGTGAAAGAGATATGAAACAAACAGCCCCACTCTTAAAAAAGTTAGAGTGAAGGAGCCTTTTCCAATCAAGATGGGTTAGCAAGATGGGCTAGCAAGTTAACTTGTCTTTTATTCTAATAAGACCATGGTGATCGTACCTCTTTTACAGAATCGTTGGAGGTAGCTGTCGACCAGCCTTAGCTTACCCGACTGTCATGCTGCTAACTGCCAACACTGTTCTATCCTTTTGTGGCTTTCTTCTTCCCTCGAAACCCGCACTCATCAGCACACTCGCTTCATATACTAGGTCTCTTATTTCCCTATTTCCTTACCTGTAAGGACAGATACCCTATCCTATGTAGAGAGATTCCCCATCTTGTGAAGAAATACACTTCCTGCTTGCTCAAGGACGTATAGGTACGAAACCACTGCCCACGGTTGGGAAAAGACGTACGGCATGAAGTCAGTTAAGCTCGCTTTTAAGAGAAGAGGCCCCCTTTATCGTTGGCCACATACCAGCTTGTTTTACTTTAAATATAATATGAAGGCTCTAATGAACCACAAGCACCTATTCATTCTTAGGGCTGAACGGGCGCAGGATACGCAGCGAGTATGCAGGTCGAATAGTTTCTTTTCCCATAGGGTTACTTATAGTAAAAAGCCAGGGAGAGTGACCTTGGGCCCCCGCCTAAGGTTCGAATACTGATTACTTTAGTTGAAAACGGGCATATGAAGGACGTTTCGTTAATGCATAACATAATGAGTAAGCAAGCCGTGGGGCTGACTTAACCTCTAGGGACTCGGCTGCTAAGTGCTAAGGAGAGGAGATGCGCTTGGAAAGATTAAACTCCCTCAAGCGGCTGCATGATAAGTCTCCTTGCTCGAATCATAACCTTTGATTCCTTTTTTCACTTCACGTACTATACTCATTTCGTTAGGAAGGACCTTTGAGGGTGAGGGCTTAACAAATCGCATTACAGATGCTTAATTAAGTGTCCCCCAATGAGAGGATGCAACGGGCAGATGCCGCGTAAAAGGGCTTTGAAGTTTTTTACCTTACTCGAATACGCGCACAGAAGTGTCCATAAGAGTTATACCAACATAGTTTTTATGCCTGCCCATTAACTGCCTTGGCTTACCAATCCAATTACGGGGCCCCTCCCTTGGCAGCGGAAAGGAAGATAGGTTAACTTCTTTTCAAACGGGCGAAGGCCCCTAAAAGAATAAGGAAACGAGTAGGAGATTCAAATTCAAATTGAGGCATAAACGGCAAGGAGGCAGGGAATGAGGAACCTGCCGTGATCCCTGGTGGACGAAGCCAGTTCAGCTGTGTCAACGGCGGTAGGTGGAATAAAAAGAGAATCTTTGATCACAATATAGTGAAGGAAACATCAAAAGGGGGCTTTTTAGCTCCTTGAAAAGATTCCCCGATGGAATACTAAACGATAGGCATCCTAAAAGGATTTTATTATGCGTAAACCGCAGCTGACGACGTTTAGCACATGCGGCAGGGGAACGAGCTTGCTTAGGCTAGCTAGTGGACTTGTTTTCAAACCTCTTGCTGGAACTTCCGCGTCTCTTTCTTCGCATTATTTAGTTTCTAAAGAAGAAAAGCTTCGTCAGCCGTAGCTTTATAGGAGCACTTTTCGAAGTGTATAAAATTCTATAAACCCCGGTAAATAAGGGGTATCACCCACTCATAATCTTAACTCGAATTTGCACATTTTCTATCTATCCCGCGAAAAAGGGAAGATCCTGCCCCTTGTTTATTGTTTAGTTTAGAAATGTAATACCAATCCAGACGCAGTAGCAATTGGGGCCAAATCCCCATCTTTCTTGTGCCACTCTAGCACCTGTGCTTGCATTCTCATGCTCACCAGCAAAAGCTTTGACTGGCGCATCTAGAGCTTTTTCAAACGGCTTATACTAAGACTCATTCGGCCTTATACTATATGACATGGCAGCACTTTAACCTTATAAAGGAGGAGAAAGCGGGTAAGTAAGGTGGGACCTTATTACAGAAAAAGAAGCCCTATTTGTTTTCCCGCCGCTTAAGCCAACGAAGCAGCCGCTGTAGATGACGGAGATGGAAAGAGAGTCCCTCTTATATATACCAAGTACTTACAGCCTTACTTTATATTACCACATAAACATACGAAGCCGAAAGTAGACGGATTGAGAACCCGTTTCATAAGTAAGAATCGACTGATCCGATGTAGCAACGAGCAGAGGATCGAAGCGAATGCCCACCCGATGGGGGCCAAGCCCAGCGCCTTAACAAAGCAACTATCTTATTCTTGCTGCTCCAATCCGGGCATCTTGTCTTCAAGCCAACCTAACTAACACTAGTACTTTTTCAACAGCCGCTACCCTATTAGAAAAAGAATCCGATTTATGACGTATTTCAGAGCTAGAGCACCCATATGTCCATCTAAACATGATTACAGTTCACGAGTTATGAATAAGGAAGTAGCGGAAGACATCAATCATCTCAGCTTTCATAAGAGAGGGCGCATGACTTTCTCATAGAAGAACGAGGTTGGCGAGTAGAGTTTAGTCATAACAAGCCGGTAGTTCAAACACAGAGTTGAACTTCGATTTCATGAAACTGTAAGAATTGATAATGAATTTTTCATTTAAAAAGAGAGGCCGGCAATCAATGCAACACAAGAGATAAAGCCTGTCGCTTTCATATATAAGAACGACCATCTGTTATGATATTTACAAGAGGAGTGTACAGTTCCAATCATCTGGATAAAGCATTACAGTTGAGCATAACTGGGCATGAACCTGTTGATTCTTTCCCGGATAGGGAAGAGTTTAAGATCATAAGAGTGCTATACTAGCTGTCTTCTGCTGTAAACTAACTAAAGAAAAGAAGTTTTTCAGCTATCCTAAGGGAAAGACCCTACTGAGGCAGTTCCTGATGCAGTTCTCAAAAGTCTGACGCCGGCCCCGATTTTCCTTTGGTTTGGTTTTGGCAATAGGGCTCTCAAAACGAAGCACACTATTGCCTATAGGAAGGATTCGCCTATGCGTCATACCGGGTAAAGAGGGTTAG
>JAOWBH010215092.1:0-16991 GCA_028566215.1 Silene coronaria
GGGTTAGCTAAGGGTAGAAAAATCACTTACAAATGATGAATAGATGATGAATAAGGTGAATGATCCTCCAATCCATGATTAGAATCCAAGGGGAAGTGTTTTGGGATATTTTTGGAGAGAAATGAAGAAGATTGGAGAAGAAATGAAGAAGATAAGAATGAATGGATAAGGGGAAATCTGAAATATAAATCCCGTATTCTGACCCAGTGCCACTCGGCCGAGTGACCGAGTCACTCGATCGAGTGCACTCACTCGGTCGAGTACAAAGTACTCGGCCGAGTGCTTCCTTACTCGGCCGAGTACACTCACTCGGTCCCCCAACTCAGCTCATCCTCGGTTCGTTACGGTGTTTGGTTGGATCAATTACTCTCGTATAAGGTTTGTAGGGTTCCTCATTATGCCTAATGATCATCTCACTAATCCCAATTAACATAATTAATCTTCTTACAAATACCGGGTATTACAAATACAGTGTTATGTTTGTATCTTTCAGCTTAATTCCAGCGTTTATTTATCTTACATCAGCTCGTTTCAACTCATATCGGTTCAGACCGCTCACCAGGCCAATATCAAGTCTAACAAAGTAAGGTTCAGTTTTCCCTCTAAAAAAAGGAAAAAAAAAAGCTTCAGTTAGGGAAGATAAATTCTCCTATCAACGTCTTCCTCCAACCTCCAACCTCTAACCTCCTCCTCCTCCTCCTGGGCTCGTCCTCCTTCACCAACCTTAGACACAAACTCCTTCACGTCCTCTTCCAACCACAATCAACTCCTCCTCCAACTTACACTGCCACCTCCTCCTTCTCCAGCCTCAATATCCTCCTCATCCTCAGCAAGGAGGACATTTTAACTATAAGAAGATATTTGACATATCGATAAGATAGCCTATATATGAAAATGAGAAAATATAGAACTTTAATCCTTTTCAAGTTACCCCCTCCCCATAGTCCTATATAACAAGCAGCTTAATCCCATATAAACAAGAGTTAAGGTGAATACACCACTCATGCGTAACCAATCTGTACAGGTAGAATCGCTCTTTCAACGTTCTTCTCTCTCTCCCCTCTTCCTCCCTCCCACCATCAAGAAGATACTTGACATATCGATAAGAAAGCATATATATGAAAATCAGAAAATATATTACCTTTTAATCCTTTTCAAGTTACCCCCTCCTCATAGTGCTATATAACAATGCAGCGTAACCCCATATAAATAAGAGTCAATGGTGAATACACCACTCATGCGTAACCAATATGTAAAAAGCCAGGTACAAACGCTCTCTTGACCTTCTTCCCTCTCCCCTCTTCCTCTCTCCCACCATCTCCCCATCATCCTATGCAAGAATCACACATGCGAAGGCAATCTGAATAAGATTGACTCATATGAGGAAATTAGAGGAAGAAATTGGAGGGATCATTTCTCCCTCTTCTAAAAAAAATTAAAATTCCTCAATCATAGAAAGATTCGGAGAAAAATTATATCCAAACACCCATACGGTATTTCCCCTTTTCTTCTCTAGTCTCAACCCTTTCCTTCCCTCCTACTTTGTTATCCAAAAAAACAAGGCCCTAGATAATAAAACCATTTTGTTGTTATAAATATATACTTATGAGAGATGTGATAGTGCTAAAGAGATTGAAGAAGAAAGGAGGCTGTAGTGCTAATAGAGGTACTAAAGCACACACGACAAACCATTGCAGACTCGGTAAATAACACAATTCTAACTAACCATATACCGTACTGAAAATGCTTAGACATTTGCAGCCTGTTCTGTTCTCGGATATAGTTGCAAAATGAGACCGTGCTAGCTAAACCATATTACAAAATATAACCTGCATAATCATGTGAGGATTACTTTAGCAGGCAAAATTGACCATCCCCAATCCTAAGTAGGCGGTTCTCCCCATGCAAAAGCAGGCCCTTTGGAGACGGTCCTGCTTTCTGATGTAGGACTCAGATGAGATGGTGTTTGTGCATAGGTGTAACTGGGAAACTGTTAGAATGTAGGCCACGCATCCGTTGATCTGTAGGTGGTAGTGGTAGTGAATGTAATGGATAGCTATCTGGTGAAGCCACTTCAGGTGAAGCAATACTGCCTACATTAAGGTTAAGTTGGGAAGATTCCTGACTCATAGGCATGTTCTCCTTCAGTTTCAGACACCCGTTCTTTATGTTTTTGCATACAAGGGCAGTAATTTCAGAGTGTCTTAGGTGCATCTATAATCTCAATGTTGTAGTATAAGAATTATATAGTTGATTACCTTTGCCGCAAGGTCTTGTTCAGCTACTGTAGAATTTGTAGCTGTATCACTATAGATAGATGTGAAACCATGGATGCTATTGTGATGGGTAATAGACATCCACGCTGTGAAAGTTGATGGTTGAACTTCCATAGCTGAACACTGTATAGGGAGGTGAGTGGTGACAGCCTCCAATGCTTGAATGAAATCAATTGATACACAGTTGAGGTGGCTTAACTCAGGAAAAGCAAATTCCTCAAGTAACGGTATTTTTGGCAGCCCCTTTAGCAAACGCTGAAGCTCTGTCGTTTCAGGCGCCAAAGGTCTGTGCACCTATCGCATGTTTGCTTTCTAGCAGCTGTGATGTCTTTGACGTAAATGTCATGTTTCTTTGTTAGGTCACGGACAGCCAGCTGTGCTGCTTTTTCAATTGCCGTGGATGGGCTGCTCAAGTAAACTCTCTCAATAGAGCTGGCTATGGACCTCACAATCACCGAAACTTTGTCCAATATTCTGTATTCTGGTTGTGGTAATTCAAGGCATTGGGTGATTGTCGGTAGTAAGGGCCGAAACGAAATGCTTACTTGGGTGGTTGTGGACTTGTGGCAGTCATGTCCTGTTCAAAGAGACAACACATGTTATTCTTGAATAGCTATTAGCGTGCGAAATATATTTCTAGTTTCCTTATGATGATTCAGTTGTATGCATCTGTATTTAGCCCAACTGATAAGCAAGTTATTACTCCTCATTCTATCTTGCTGTTTGCATATTCATGATTGAGTTTCTTTGTAAGAAGAAGGTAAATGTCTTTTGAAATAAAAGGACATTTGTTATGGAGGGTCTGCAATAGTAAACAACACTTCCTAAATATTCGACAATCAGTTAAAGAAAGTCGCGCAAACGAAAATCAGTACCATCACTAATTAACAACAGTGTGATTTAACAATGAACCCATGAAATTTGATTCTTAATAAAAGTGCAATCAGGAACGGTGATTTGCAGTAAAACATATAAACCTTTGATAATACAATAATAACCGATTATGAAGGCACTACTTCTATACTAAAGTTAGTCATTTGAGGTAATTACTCCAAACTCTCTTTAGATTGATTTTACCCACTTTTCTTCTAAGATTAATTAAATCTCACACGTTTTAGATGTTTTTTTTTTTCTTTCAAGCTGCAGTCATGAAATAAATAATTGCATTTTTTAGTTAGCTGCAACTTATTTCATGTTAACTTTAGCCCCTGTGTGTTAGCCTGCAAGGTTTTATGTCGTCTGTTATGGAACACAGTTAACAAGAGACGCAATCGTATTGCACAAGGCCTACCCATCGACCATAAGGCAACTGTAAATTCCCTGGATGCCACCATCATCACGGATCCAGCTACAACTAATGTGGTTCACCAGCTAAAATTATAACTAAGGCAGCAAGTTCTGTTTCGGGAATAAAATTTTCAAGTTTTGTTTCGGGAATAAAATTTTAAGTGCTGGAAGCTAGTCTTTATAGCATATAGATCTAAAATTCAAGATAAGCACACAGAATCATATCTGAGATTTTCTACAGATGCGAATATTCCTGAAAAGAAGCTTGTCATCCCTGAGCGGACAAAGCAAACAGCCGTAACTGGCAGAACCACAGACGAAAGTAAGGGAAATAGTTCAAAAAGGGAACTGTTTATGAGAATCTTTCACAGTAGCAGCACCAGTCAAACCAACACTCACACCCTCATTATTTATGGAAATATCTTCTTGAGGAACATTGTACATGAAGAAAAAGATGCCAAAGATATATTTGAGAATAATCATTTGAGTAGAATCATTACTGAACATCAATTTTGACCCCTAAATCAAGATTTTGACTCGACGCCTAAGGTAGAATTGGAATCATTACTGAAAAACAATTTTGACCCCCTATATCAAGATTTTGACCCGACGCCAAAGGTAGATTTGAGGATATTATTATACTCTAAAAGTAGGTCATCCTTATGTGAATAAACAGTGAAGCTGTAAGCTCTCATACATAAGCACCAGGAACGTTTGATAAAATATTTAGATTCGGAAGAAAAAGAGGAAAAACACTAAACATAAGCAAACCATAGCTCTAGACTAGCGAGAGTGCTCATCTTAAAATTTACCACAAAGGTAAGCAACATCTAACCGAGTGGCGGAGTTATGATTATAAGCCAGATTATGAAAAAGATTGAAAATTGAGGGATGTGAAATAACAGTCTAACAGAATACCTGATCTCTGCAGGTTGTTTCTCACCACGAACAACAATCACCGAGAATGATATGATCTATAACCTGAACTTTACACTGATGTCTGCCATCCTCAACCACAACTGTAACAATAAATGGAAAAGGTAAATGAAAACTAAAATAAATAGATAAAGAACTGAACTGAAAGGTAAATTGGCTTTTTAAAGATCGTGTATAAGGCTAATAACAGTGATCATGTACGTTGCCTTCTAAGTTCTAATCTATGTTGTTTACAATAATATACCACCAGCAAAGGTATTTTGTTTCCATACACCACCTATATTGGAAACTTTTCAATTTGTTTTGTAGGACGGAAAAATAAATCCTTTAGTTTACAGCCCACCCAGCCACCCCCAAGGCCCCAACTTGCTAGCTACACAAGAAACTTGTATTTCTCCTGTCCAACTATCATCGTATATTGAGACAAATATTTCGTCTCATTGCAAGCTAATAATACATGAGCTCGAATAATGCGTAATCATGGCTAAATCAGCTCAAACAAGACTGCATGCTCCATAATAACCATCATAAGAAAAATGGAGACAATCCTAATCTCATGAGTTTCCTCATTTGCTATCTAAACAAGGGATTTTAAATCCCCTACTCTCCCTCCCTTTCTTTTCTCTCCAAATCACCCAATCCAAACACACCCTAAGAGACAATCGAGTAAACCCCATAAACCCATCATCCTCCATGACATGTTGAAGTGATCAAACCCGAAATTATAGCATGCCTTTAGCCAAGGTATGTCAAGCCAATCAATCACTCCCAATCAAAAAAGCTGAAGCAGACATATCGGTTTCATGGTTCTTTCATCCTCAGGTCTGTATTAATCAGTTTGTGCAGACGGTATTCAGAAGCATGAAATAACCATTCAAGACACGACTTAGATCTAGATGATCAACGAAAGGAATAACTTAAATGATACTAATATAAGACAGCCTAATTTTTACAAACAGAAGTTTTGACGTTAGATATGAGAAATATTGTCTCGATTTCTAACCAAATTTTTATAAACAACAGCATTACATTTGCCTCAAGAGCCCCCAAGGTAAGGATGATTAGATCACGCAGTCTTACACATATAATAACAATACCGAGAGACTGTTTCTATATAACCATGATAAAGCATTGAAGTGAAGCCAATGCATTACATCACCTCATGTCCCTATGAAACAATCATAGTATATTGTTTCAACTTGTCATATGCCTGGTGAAGTGGTGAGTTATGACTCACTTATCAGACTCATGAGACTCAACATGACAGTCAGATACTTTGCTTATCGCTAAATCAAGAAAAACTCAAAGAGTAGTCTAGGTCTAGCCCGACAATCTTTACGCATATCAATGCCCAAATTGGATTTTTGCAGATGCGCCTTAGTAACATAAAGCTCACATATACGTTCTTACTAATTTCTAACCACATGGGTCCATTGGTCCCAAAACGATTACTAACCAGCTAACTCACTTCCGGGGTATGTTTTTACTGGACAAAACGAAAGGAGATGTTTAGCAGTAAACATGGTCATGGGAACCGACAGCTAATGTTTGTTAGCTTAACTGTGACTTGAGTTTGAAACCCGTTAACATTAATTAATTAAAGTTGCCATTATTAGATCCTTCAATTCCATAAAATATATATAAATGAGTTAGAGTACCTTGCTGTGCAGCGATGAAAGCAAAAATCTGATCATTATTGATCCGAGAAACATTAAGTTTTTGAAGATAAAACAATAAGGACACGAGACATAAATCCGAGAAACATTCAGTCAGTAAAGATGATCAGTTAGCGGATGCCTTAGCTTGACTAAGGCCCTTGCGCCTTCAAATGTTACTATCCAAGATCTATCGATCGTCCATCTATTTGGGTTAGGTATAAGCCAATTATTTTCCAGGTGCTAAAAGGCACACCTCCACCACCGTCACAATCCTGACCGCTACAACAACTTGTAAATCATCCAGAATCCGAGTCACTTAATCCACAACAATCAATTTCTCAATCAACTAAATCCACCATTTCTCTTTTATTATCCAAAATCTGACTCATTTCATCCATAACAATCAATAACCAAACAACACCTCTAATTTAAACATCCATATAAATTAGCAACAAAAGAACTTGCGAACCTAGATGAAAGCCGAAAATATCTAAACAAAACCCCTAAAAACAACCAGCACTACCTCAATCGTGCCGCCGCATTCGCTGCCACTCTCACCTCCATCGCCTGACATCCTGTCTCCTCCTCCAATACCGTCACAAATGAAGGCCTTCTGTCAAATTGCAATCATTATGCTGAAAAAGATAACATGGGTGCTTAGCAGTTACATTTTCTGTATCAGTTGCAGTTGCAGTTCCAGTCCCGCAACAATAATATTTGGTGCCATGTGATGGATTTTTTCGCAGTTTTTGTAAGTTACAATAGGGCCTTCCGTTGCTCTTGCATCAGCTCCAAGAATAACACCATCGTAAATCATCTAGCCAGGTTTGATCATGGGTCCACCACACAATGTTAAGCACATCAGTTCTAACCATCTTATAGTTCAATTATGAACGTGAAACTCTACATGTGTTGGGTCTCTTCGACATTAGTTAGCTATTTTTTACAAACATCACGTGTAAAAAGATAATTGCTTTCCTATTTCTCTTATCCATATAACAATCCAGCAAGTAAAAAAAAACAGGCAAGTGTGAGCTAGATGTATCATACACAGACAAAACTATAGTTCTTGATCATCAACTACAAACCAAAGTAGAAATCTTCATTACAAGTTTACAAGTCGTAGTCATTTTATAAGGACATTGTTATAAGATTGCAAAGCAGTATGCAGTTTCTACTAAGGCTCCATATAATCACACTCTATTCCGATGTAGTAATCTTCAACCGAGTCGCTACACTGCACATAAATTTCACACACTTCCAATCGCATCGATTTTGACACACACTTACTAAATCTTCGAACCAATTACTACCGCTAAACACACTCAAACCGAACACCATGGATGACATATTAAGTACAATTAAGACAACTTCAGATTACTCAAGCTACCAACCACAGGCCAAATACACGTAAACAATACAGATTTTGCCGTAGTACCCCTTGTAATCTCGCAAATCGGGTCAACAATATTCTTAACAAGCTTAGGTTATAAAAGTGCCAACTTAGCAAAAATCTTCATTCAATCCTTTTCAATCAACCCATATAAATCAATCAAGTAATAATTTGAAGAAAATGAAATCTTACCAACGAAGTGTAGTGGACGCATCTCGATTTTCTGACCGGTTTTCAGAGGAAATTCTATGTCGACTGCACAAGTCAAGAGCACACTAGTGCTTCTGAATTGTTACAAAGGATTGCATGATCATAGATAAGGGTCCAGCCTCGGCGAGGTGTGTTTGGAGAGAGGCACTTGAGGAGCATACGGAGTTTAGTACCAGTTTCTTCAAAGTACTCGACGGCACACCATGTGATGTCGTTAGGTTCAGCTAGACTGGCACCTACTCTGCACTCTTCTCCAGAGGAATCCCATGACCATGCACCCAGTCTGACTTTGATGTCGGTCCGAACATGTTCTTGAAACAGGTAATTTCGGTAAATTTGATGAAAAGTGATCATCTCATATTCTTTTTACCATTAGACGTATAAATAGACGCATGCGTCAATACCTTGACATGTTTGAGCAGAAATATGTCAAAATGTTAAGGAACTAATTCAAACAATCACGACCCTATTAACATTCTCACATGGGTTAGTCTCATAATAACATCATCACGAGATGGAAATAATAATACTATTATCATGAGAACGTCTCAACTCTCAAATGAGAATTTTTGTTCTAAACTAAACTTGATTTGACAAACTTCGGATGGAATGGAGATAGAGAACATGTAGGCGATGTAGCAACTGAGTGAAGGTTTATCTTGCTCATATTTGTCACCATGTCACATGCTCAAAGACATACAAATGAAAGAGCACCCAAGTATTATGTAGGAGTTTAGTGAGCAGAGAACATAAACAAAACCTCATATGTCACTCCATCGTCATCTTTATACCCTATCGCCTCCAAGATTTCATGAATGGCAGTCAAGCACCCAAGTATTATGTCACTCCAAGACGTAAAATAACAATCTGACACGAATCCATGTCCGAAACTTAGAGGCAAAACCAAGTAAGTTTGGCTATTGATATTACCTTACAAAAGCATCTAACTATAAATATCTGTAATATCTTTCTTTAACCATTACCAAATAAGGTCAATCAGTGCAGTAAAAGTCTCCAGAATCTTTTACTAATTTCAGTGTAAGAAAAGCAAGGTATAACATCAGAAAGTTAAACTGCCAACTCAAAAAAGCATTAATCTTTCAAATATAGTTTTGTTTAATTTATGCAAAAAAATCAAGTGCGTCAAAGATAGAAGAATCAACAATCAACCCCCACTACAGGTTGAACCTGTATTATAGACAATTTTCTAGCAGGAATTTCAAAATTGGATTCTATATAATTATTCTACTCATTCCGCTAAAAAAAATGGCGTAAAGAAGAGAACGGACCTCCCGGTCAATGTAGTCAGTGGCAGTTTCATAGTCAATTAGGATAGAGACTGTACATTGCAATTGTGGCAATTCATTAGCTTGAGTAGGGGGGAACCAGTGATCTCTCAGTGCACTGCGACAGAAGACAAAAGAAAAAAAGGTAGGTTGAGAGTTTAAGAAGTGAAGGGGCTAAAACTTGAAAGACTCACAACTAAAATGAAAAGACAAATAGATACATATGAATAATTGTTTGATAGGCAAGGTCATAAGAAAAAGCATGGAACTACAACTGTCTCCAGAGCGGCAAGCGCAAGTACGAGAATATAAATGAAGCCCATAGGGGGATCTAGAATGACAAGCTAGATGTGAAATCAGAATAACTGAATAAGTATTATTGTCGAAAAAGAAACAGGAACGCTTTACAAATAATTGTAGATCGGAGCAGTACAGTTACGAAAAAAAGGTAACCTTGTGAGAGCGAAATCCCTAAAACCATTGACCAAGGGATAAGGGGAAAGAGTTACAATATAGCCACGAAGACGGGGCTCCCCTCCATTAATAACTTTATACCAAGTCAGAAACAATTGGCTTCATCCAGAAGAACAATCCGTTAGCTCAACTTGTCACTGGTTATAATTACTAAAGTTTAGGGTGAAATGCTAAATAACGGAATTATATGAACATCAGACACTTAACGACAAGAGAACTAGTGATAACTCTCGAGATAGTCATTAACAAGTAGTATATATATCATATTCTAGCCATATATAAATTCGAGTGCATTCCACTCATAGCATATGTATCATTTCATCAAAAAGCAGCCAATTTACTTAAGATCTCCAACTGTGTGGATTTATAAGACATCCAATTAATAATTGTTCATCTATACTCATGCATTTTATTGGACTGCTTCCTTTTCAATGAACTCAATACAATAAACAGTAACATCAGCAATGCAGCAGGCCAGCAACAACATCAACAACAAGAATAGGAGATAAAACAGATGGACCCGAAAACACAAAAACAAAACATAACAAAATTAATTGGTCGGTGATGAGCGAACTAATCATACACTTTAAATATGATTTTAAGTAGTTCATTCCAAGTAAAAGAATGATTAATTAGTCGATATCAACTAACTTTAGATTTTCCAGCAAGTTGAGATTAACAAATTACACACCAGCTCTTAACTTAATAAACAATTAGACATACTTAGCATGAGACAACATTCATAATTGGTCTAGATTGTTTACGTGAATGATTGAACTGCAGAAACATGTTTTAAAAATTCGAAGGCAAAAGAAGATCAACATAAGATGTATAAAATGAGATAAGCATGAAACTTACTACTTTCAAGAGGCCAGAGTGGTGATTTAGCCAGCAAATAAACACCTACCAAAGAAATATGGAGTACTTAATAATCATAATTCATCAACTACACACATGAAAGAATACATTAATCACATAAAACCACCAAAATTAATAAGGACCCATCAATTAATAGACCAAAACCAAATCGAAACTGAAGTTGTTAAAATGCAGTAATTGGGGAGGATACCCAAATTAAATCAGCTGCTAACAAAATGCAGTTACGAATGACACTTTTCACATACTAAAATCAAATCAAAACACAAAAATGGTAAATACCCATTAATTAAAATGGATGATCTTTTCAAAACTAAGCCTAATTAACCGAAGCCTAATCAAATCAAACAATCATATGATGAAAGATTGTACCTTTCTCAATATAATGATCAAAACGCCGAGTTTTGAGGTGAAAGGGGCAAATCACCAACATTAACATAAACCGTCTTATATAAGACTAATTCTACACGAAAACATCAAACACATAACTGAAATCCCTCAATAGTCAATACCCACCAATATTGAAGCAATACCCACAAAAATAGCAAAACCCACAAAAAATCAACCAAGAAAACAGCAAACAAGCGAGAAAATCGCACAAAGCACCAAATAGAACGAAAAATTGAGCAACAACAAAGTGAATTTAAGGAGAGATTATACCTGAATCTGAGTATCAGGCTTAAAGAGAGGATTAAGTTGATCGGAAGAGATGTAGGAGCGTCGCCATTACTGAGAGAATCAAAGGTAAGAAAGAGTAGAGTAGGAAGGAGGAGAATTGAGTGGTTGAGGAATGAGAAAAGACGTGGAATGAGGTAAAGCCAGGAACAAAAGGTGGGTTAGGCCCAAAAATAATAAAAGGCTGAGGAGTGGAACAGCAACCCGAGCCCTCCTAACACGAGATGCAACCCGTCCAAAGAAGTTCAACTGTTCATAAGGGATTCACTATTCATCAGTGAATAGTGCCTGGCCTTCCCTACTTTTAGTAAGGGGAGGATAAGAAAAAAAAGAAAAAAAAGAAAAAAAGAACCGTACGAATATTAATAGATATTATAGTATTTGCTCATTATTAAATCAGGTTGGATGTCGAATTAGATGTGAAAATGATGATGTACTTCTTAGTATGTTATTTGTCCCACATTGAAAAATAATGTAGGTGTAATGAATATACTATGCATAAATAATAGAATTGTCCTACGTTGGAAAATTACCATAAGATGAGGCGATCCTATGATTATAAATAGGAGTCATCCTTGAAATTTAGGTAGTAACCCAAAATCTTTTAAGACTCCTAAGTAGTGTCTTAGAGAGCTCTTATAAGAGTTTGTATCATTATCTCCAAAATATATCATAAAAAAAATAAAGTGGAGAATTTTTAAATTATTATTATAATATATATTTCTTATATTATATTTAAGTAATGTTTTATAAAAATCTTTTACATTTCATTTGACAAAAAAATATCGTAAAAAAATTATGATTTTATGTAATTAGATTCGTGGTAAAAAAAAAAATGTTATCATCATTAGTGTATAGAATTCATATAATTTGCACATTTTTAGTTATGATAAAAAAATAGGAAAAAAATGTACGAATATTAATAGATAATATTGTATTTGCTCATTATTAAATCGGGTTGGATGTCGAATTAGGTGCGAAAAAGATGGTGTGTTTATTATTACTTATGTTATTTGTTCCACATTGAAAAATAATGTAGATGTGATGAATATACAACGTATAAATAGTAGAGTTGTTCGACATCAAAAGATTAACATAAAGTGAGATGATCCTATAATTATAAATAAGAGTCATCCTTTGAACTTAGTCATCAACCCAAAATCTTTTGAGTCTCTTAACTATCGTCTTAGAGAGCTTTTATAAAAGTTTGTATTATTATCTCCATAATATTAAAATTTATTTATTATATGTTTTTCTCGCATAATCAATAAACTGTTGCTAACGGCACGTCTCAGTCACAATAATAACTTACAAATAATAATCACGTAAATATTTATGAAGACGATTACATGTTAGTGATCTTGACAAACGATACTATTATATGGTGCTAAACAATCAGATGTTATATAAAAATATATTACTCCGTAGTTATTAATAAGTCATAAATAACGATGATCTCTATTAAAATAGAAAATTCATAAACTACTGTATATAATAAAATAATGTGCTTGTTTCATTATAATTAATACTTCATTCATTCAACTCCACACTACCACTATTCTATTTTGGTTCATTCAACTTCACACTAGCACTTTTTTTACTTGGCAAAATAAAACCCTATTTTATCCTAATTAAAACACCATATTTACACCAAATGTTACTCATATCCCACTATAATGCACCATAAAACCACTTTTCTATAAAGTAATTGTCCTTTTATTATTATTTAAATATTTTCTTAATATTTGTGTAAAAAAGATAGTGGTAGGGTGAAGATGAATGGAGGAAGTATACTTAAGTTAATATTAGGGAAGAAAATAATGAATAGGAGGGAGAATAATACTAAGATAATATTAAGAATATAAAATAAGAATAATAATGTTGACATAAACTAATCTGAACTAAACTGAGCTAAACTGAATTGAACTGAACTAAATAAAATTAAACTGAACTGAAAAGAACTGAAATAAAGTCAAAAAGAACAAGACCATAGTCTTCTTAGAATGGAACGGATAAACCGTAAAAAGATGTAACCGGAAACAAAGAGATCCCACGAGTATGTAAAGTTTAGAGATCGAGTTGGCTTAACCAAAAGTTTATAGGAAGACAGAAAAAAGGGTTTAGGAAAGCCAGGAAGAATATGGCAAGAACATTAGCACAGAAACTGTACAAACCCTTGAACATCTCCTCTCCTCAAATCATCACTACAACAACCACAACCACAACCACAACCACAACCACAACCACCATCTCCTTCAGCACACTCCATTGCAGAACTCCTCCATCTTCTTCCTCTAAAAAAACCCAGACTTATAAGAACCCAACACCATTATCAACTAAGTCTAAATTGGCTTTGGAGGGTGAAAAGAGAAGAACTCGGTCTGATAAACTATTCAATGCTGATTATATTTATCAATTTGGGATTGATAAGGATAGTCATTTTCCTGTTCTTCTTGGTGAAGTCCTTGATGTTTTCTCTTCTTCCTTTCGCCTTCGTTCTTTCATTGATTGTACTCTTGGTGCTGCTGGCCACTCTTCTGCTGTGAGCTTTCTGCTTTCTTTTCTCTGGAATTTTCCCAGTCATTCAATGTAGTTATGGACGCAATTTTCATCTTGGGTCATTCGTAAACGGTCTCTTTGTGTTGCTAGCACAAGGGTAAGACTGCGTACACCCGACCCCCCTACCCCGCTATTTGCGGGAGCCATTGAATTGTTGTAGTGATTGCTTGAGTGAATGATGAATTGGGAAACTAATTGTTGCTTTATAAAGTGGATTGGTGCTGCAATGTTGTTGAGCCTTTTGTTTTAATTATGCTGAATTGAGATGAAAGATTAGGCCTTTTGAATATCTAATTTGTTGAATTGAACACTTTATTGTATGTGTTTACTGAATATTTGAATGATGAGTTCAGAAATTATCTCTTATTTCACCAAAGGCTTAGTGGTGCTGTGTTGGGTTATGACATATAGTGGCGTATGCGTTTTTTGATCAGTTTTTAATTATTCTATTCAATAGATTGCCACTGTTAGTTCACCTGTTCGAATCATATAAATTTTGTGGAGGAATTTGTTGAGGTAGTGCCGGCAACTTCAACTATAAATCTTGTTATTTAGTCCAGTTTGTAACTTTGAAGTTAAAGTTGGTGTAAAATCTGACGCAATCTGCTGCAAACTGACAGATAATTCAAGCTCATCCGGAACTTCAAACATACATAGGGTTAGACGTTGATCCCAAAGCTCACGGGAAGGCTCAGGCTCGAATTGATAGTTTACTGAAAAAAATACAGTCAGATTCAATCTCTGATTTGAAAGCTCATATACTTTTAAAGAACTTCAAACATATCAAAAAAGTAGTTGGTCAAGTTGACGATGAACTTTTGACCTCTGGCGTTGATGGTATTCTGATGGACTTGGGAATGTCGTCCATGCAGGTTAGCTTTTAAAGTTTACAAATGACAAGTATAGGTGTCCGATTTCTACTTGTGTGCTTTATGGTATTTTTTTCAGCATTCTTCATCCCTCCATTCCTTTGACAGCGTAGCTTTGTTACAAATAAAAATATAGGTATTTCTATTTGTATGTTACTTACACTTTTTTTAGTCTTTACTTGCTTCGTTTATGCTATAATCGTTTCCCTTCTCCTCGGGTCTTCTGTTATGTACATACTCCCTCATGGTAAGTTTAAAGATGTCACCCACTCACCCTCATTCCTCGTGGCTACACCTTAAAATTATGGAGTTGAATTGGGACATTATTGAAGTTATATATTCTACTGAGTAAATGAAAACAAAGGGCGGCTAAGAAGCCAAATTTTTTTTTGTTAATCCTTGAGTTTGTTCATTTTCTAGCAACACACTCATTCTCTCTCATGTTTTGATGAAGTTTTCTTCAACTTTATCGCATCGTGAATTCGTGATCTGTGTCATACTGCGACGGTTAATTGCGTTGACCTAATTGTCATCATCAGTGTTCTTTTTCCCATGAAAATTATTATTTGAACACCCTGTAGTTCCCAGGTCATTATTTAAGGGGTTTTTTTAATCGCTTCAATTGAAATTAGTGCAGTAGTTCTCAACATGGGATGTTTTTGCATTGCTTCTGTCTTACTAGCAATATAACTGGTGTTTGGTTCTCGTCTGCCCTCGTTTAGAGTTTGTTCTTCCTGAGAAGTTACCATTGTAACTGCAGATTGCTGATAAAGGAAGGGGATTTAGCATACTTAATAACGGGCCTTTAGATATGCGGATGGATCCAGAGGTAAGTGCAGATCATTCTGTCATTTCTTTTTCACTATTTGCTATATTGAATATTAAGCTAGTTAAGGTATATTTGTTGCAAATTTGATGTATATACTTAAACATCTTTTCTATTTGGGGAAGTGTGCAATATGTGAATTTTGCTCAGCTTGCAACAGGTTTAAATAAGCTTGGCGATCTGGTTATAGCTGGTATATGCAGTTACATGTCTTATTTTACTGGAGTCGTACAAAAAAGAATCGGGAATCTAGTCAACAAGTGGCATTAGCGAGAGATTGTAGTGCTAGATTTATCTAGAATTTTAAACAATAAACACATGAAGATGCAACAGTGCAAATATTTCAATAAGATGTGATGGCTTAGGAGCTTGACATCAAGTTGTAAGAGAGAAGAGTGGAAGACTCTTAAGAGGGCTTTATTTCATCTCTATTCGCTATGCATCTTTGCATAAGCGGATTTACCTTATAGCATTAGGGCCTTAGGGGTACTGGGACACTAGATAATTAAACTCTTTTTTTCATTTGCTCGCAATGTATACTCGAAATATTCTTAGAATCTATATAGCTTTTGTTTGATACTTTGTACAGAGTAGTTTTTAAGGGGACACCGTATAAACATTTTTTGGTTCCGCCACTGTCTGCGGCCCTTTTAAACCTTAATGGCGTATATAATATGGTGTTCTTCTGAGTCTGAATTGTAAATTGCTGTTTTCCCAACTTTTAATTAGCACATCCCTTGTGCAATTCTGCTAGTTTTAGATGATAATTATTATGTGATTAACTGAATGGAGCAGGTCTGTGGCAGGCTAGTTTAACAGCAGAAGATATTCTGAATTCTTGGCCAGCAACTGAAGTTGGGAGAATCCTTCGAGATTATGGAGAAGAAAGCAACTGGTATTTTCTCCAGAATAAGATTGTCAAGGCTCGTTTAGGAGGTGGCCTGCATTCGACAGCTGATTTAGCTAGTCTTATTCGCAGCGCAACTTATAAGACTAAAGGTAGGGATAACTTACTCTTGGTCACTGTTCTTATTCCAAGTTGTTTCGAAAAAAACTCTTTTCCGGAACCAACCCCTAAGAAACATATCCGTGGAGAAGAGCGTAGTTTTCAGAGTCAGGGATCTTATAGTGTTTTTTTGAAATTTTGAGTAGTAGCCTCCTGTGTTATTTTTGTTGGCCCCGTCTGACCACGCGTTGAGGTAAACCCAGCAGGTTCACCTAGTGGGCACAGCAAGAATAAAATATCTCTCGTTTTAAAGTATGGCAAAGTACCAAATTTGGCCTTTGAATACGAAATTGTTTAATCAATATAAAGAATAGAAATTTATGTTAACGATACAATATGATACAGAGTAAATTTTTTTGATGTTTCAGTCTTCAAGATTAGATAGGTATCTAGCAAAAATATCGTAGATATACGAGTTGTACCACGTTACCGCACGATCTAAACATAATCAATTCATTTATTTCTGTATTTATGGCCTTATAGTATGGGATATTACTACATTAGTCCCGCACTAAACAGGAGTGCATTATTTTAGCGATTTTGCGACAAGCTGGAAAATGCATAAAAGGAGCTTGATTCACTGACATTTGTACTTAAACTGGAACAGGGGGAAGACAAGGCTGGATAAAGACGGCATCTCGGGTTTTCCAAGCTCTAAGG
>JAOWBH010215202.1:0-16983 GCA_028566215.1 Silene coronaria
ACTCGAGTTTTGGTTCTTGAGCACAAGCCGAGCAAGGCCAAGCTCGGGCTCGGCTCGGCTCGTTAACACCCCTAGTCGGCCCAATAGCCGTGCCTGGGCCGGGCCATTTTGGAGGCAAAGCACGGTGGGCCAGCACGCGGGCCGGCCCAGCACACGGGCCGGCCCAGCACGGCCCATTGCCATCTCGATATGGCAATGCACGCGACGTTGGAAGAAAGAGAGAACAATGAAATAACGACCATAACTGATTTTGCCGCCAACATAAAAGTTATAATTTCACACTTTTGTATTTCCAATTAAAATTGCAATTTCCACATTTTCAAATTTCAACCCCATCTAGGCATGTACCCAAATTTAAAAAGAAATCAGACATCCTCAAAATTTTATATTATTCATCGTGTTAAATAAGAACAAAAAAGATTATTAAAAATTAAAAAAACTCGTTTTACCCAAACTTCAATTTCATTTCATTCAACTTATTCAATCTTTATCACTCATATTAAAATCTCTTGTTTGTATTTTTTCTGATCTGAGAATAAAAATTAAATTATCATCCCATTTTTTTGCCTTTTGTTTCGATTAGATCTTTTCGATTAAATTTTAATCCCTTCATAAAGGCAATTAAAACAGAAAAGGAAAAAGACATTAATTTTTTTATGGGTGTTAGGCTACTCTGATATCTCCTTTTTGTGTATGAGAGGATTTTCTGCATTATTCTTTTTTTCTTCATTGCTTATTTGAGAAGAAATAAGGTATATATATGCTTTATTCATGTAATTTAATTCATGATCTATTTGATATTGTTCAGGATCTGTTATAAGATTGAATTAATCATGCATTATGCTAATTCAATACGTTCGTCTGATCTTTATTTGTCGATATTGTCTGATTGATATGCTCTAATTCATGCGGAAATTTTTAGAAAGGACGTATTACTAATGGAATAAGGTGAAATTTGAAAAAGAAAAATCGAGTTTGACCAAAATCTCCAATTTTTTTCTTGTTCAGCAGGACGAGCGCCCCCTTAAGGTTTTACCAATGAGCATTTAGATTTGTATCATATGTAGGGTAATAATCAAACATTAAAGGCCTCACATTTGGATAGCACTCCGAAATCTTTACCAGTTGAACTATCAAACATTTTGTTAAAATTGAATCTCTAAGTACATGCAAGATAACCAGAAAAGAAATCTTATACCCTATTAGGATATGCAAAAAACCATGAGCCGATCCTCAAAATTTTGGAGTCGATCTGTACGCTTATAAACTTATGTTTGCGGACCCCAAATCATTTTGCGACCAGTTTCTGTTGTGTTCAGTAATAGTTTATGAACTGTGGAATTACGATCATCAAACTTTGATTAATTGCAGGTGGATGGCCTTGCTCAGGAAACAGCTTTCTTCAAAATTCAAATCTTCAAGAAGTACTAAGATACAATACTGTAAACAAAATCTACCACCTGGCACAATCGCCGAATTTGTGTGGAAAGATTACTGCACTGCCAGTTTCAGGTGCTGCTTTTACTTCAACTGTATTCTTATTAGTCGTTCATGAATTCTTGTATGAGACAGTCTTTCTGTGAAATCAACTAATTGTTCGTGTTATTTGTGATGTAGAAGCATACAAGAGCTTGGAAATGTTGGCTACGAGGACTATATGCTGTCAGTATGCAACCATGAGACTCTCATGGAACTGGCAATGCGAGGATGTTGTGGCAGACCCTTTTATGTTCGTCCTGATAATAGATTCGTCATTAAAATGTTGCGCAAATCTGAGGCTAAGGTTGTTTAACTATCGGTTTTTACATGAATCACTCCTGTTGAACCTAATACTGTTAAAATGCAGTTAGTTGTTCATTACTTGTAATCAGCTTTCTGCAGGTTTATAAATATTTTATCTCAACATCTTTGCAGGTGCTTATGGAGTTGCTTCCGAATTATTATCGCCATCTCGAAAAGAACAGCAGTTCTCTGTTAGCAAAGATTTATGGTCTTCATGCTACAAGACCTGGCAATGGTGGCCCAAAGGTAACTGTATGTGAGATTGTATATGAGCCATATTTTAAAGTTTCGACAACCAAAATGAAGAACCGAAGTAATATGAAATCTGAATAAGCTAACAAGGTGTTTTTGTAACATGCAGATCTATTTTGTTGTTATGGAAAACCTGATACAAACAGAACTGCAAATTCACAGGGAATATGATCTTAAAGGGTCTTCACAAGGAAGAAACCCTACAAAAACCGGAACACAGTCCAGGTTGACATTGAAGGACTTGGAATTTGATTTGTGTTTCTATCTTGATTCTTCAACTCGACATCAGCTGTTAGAGTGAGTTTACCCAATTTTGTGTTATCCTCAACCCTCATGAGTCATGACTAATTCATTAACAGAAACCTAAATGACATTTACAAAGGATATGCAAAATCGAAAACAAGTCTAATAGAAGCCAAAGAAAAAAATTCATAGCTAGTTTGCTTTAGGATGTGTGCCTATATCTGACACCCATAACAAAGTCCTCATAGGTTAACTTATATGTCACTTGTTCTGAAATTTTGATGCACCCAGTTGGTCTCTCTTCAGACGAGCCATTTTGATCTGAAATATTAAGACGGGATTTTGTAACCATTTTACAATTGTGATCATTATTGGAAAACAAGTTACCATAAGCTGTAACATTGGCTGTACCATTGTGGTTACATTTAACCATATAATTATGGTCACATATGCCTATCTGAAGCTTCAGACAAAAAGTGGCCGTCTGAGACAAGAATTTGGCTGATGCACCAGTCTTTATTGTGTCTTATGATTAACAGACAAATCAAGATAGACTGCAAGTTCTTGGAGGATCAGTTCATTATGGATTACAGTCTGCTTCTCGGTGTACATATAGAGCACCCATCTCGAGGTACTCATTCTTATTTTACATCATTTTACCCCTCTTTCTCCTCCTCATGCTTTGCTCCTTCAACTATCTGTGGCAGAAAGCAATAGAATGTCACGTTCCAGTATCACTGTACTCACATAAAATAAACATTTGAGTTTAACACCCCTAGGTGGTGTAAACTTGTTATCGACTGACTGTCATTAACCTTGTTTTCTGGTCGCGTACCATTAATATACAGTCATCTTATGTTAAAGTGAATCTGTATAAACCTAAGTTTTTCATCTAAATTTAAATGGTTCTGTCACCCGCAGCCAATAAAGATGAGAGAAACTGTCAACAAATCTTACAAGCAGAGATAGTGACTGAGTCGCCACGTGATGACTTGTTGCATGAACAAAATGGGAGTGATCCTTCTTCTACTGACAAATTCCAACCTCGTCTTTTTAGAGATCCTACACTTTCCGACTTCTTCACCGACGTTGATAGGTTAGTTGGATCTAAACTTCTCTATGTACAATTTCACCTGGGACAGAAATCCTTTCAAAATACATGTAATGCTTAATATTGTACTAGTACAAGAAAATTAGTTATGCTGATGTCAACTTAGCTAGTAAAGTTACGAGTTCTTTTTATGATCTCGGTTTAAAACCCGTCAGCATTAAAAAAATGTCCTGTTGTAACATGTAATCCATGTTACTCAGATTTCCCTGCAACTGTTTATATGCTTATCCATCCTTAACCTGCAACGATGTTGCATGATTTACAGTGACCGTACAAGATTTGGAGCGAAAATTCCTGCAAAAGCTGCGAAAATATCTCGGAGCCTAAGGGAGGGGTCAACAGCAACAGGCAGAAAACCAATAGTAGCAGAAAGATCAAGTGTGCTTTTATATATAGGAATTATAGACTTCTTACAAAGCTACAACATGATCAAACGCTTAGAGCATGCTTATAAGTCACTGCAGTATGATGCCAGGGAAATCTCATCAGTGAAGCCTACGCTTTATTCGACTCGTTTTCAGGATTTTCTGTCTAAAGTTTTTCTCAGTGAAGATTTGAGCCCTGAATCTCATGGATTACTTCTTCAAAATTGAACTCTGATCTAATCTAATTAAGAATAGCTAGGAAGTCGTCTAGTCGACTGTTTGATTCGACATTTTTGAATGTGATTTAGGTATATAGTTGTTCAAATGTCAGACAAATTCAGACTAATCTATAGATATTCAGACTTTCTACAAATTTGATTGGATTTAACACACCTGAAAAATTTCGAATTTGTTAAATTTTAAAATGCATTTTATGTTACCCAGGTGGCTCACCTTATTGCTGGTGAAAAAATTATATATGCACCATTGCGCCAAGTTATGCCACTTTCACAAGTCGTAACATAAACGAGAATTCAACTAACATAGTATAGTATCATGATACTTATCTTATAGTATAATGTCAAACCTCGACAACGTCAAAATTCAAAAACGATATTGTGATTTCCTTCATTATGAAAAAAAAAAAAAAACAAGTCACAACATAGAAATTCATTGCGGTCTTTAAACGTAAATATAATGCTGGCGGCATTGTTGTCAGAGTCCCGATTCGATTCTATGATTTTACGATCGAAAAATGCTTGACTGATCATAGATCATACCATTTAAATCATGGTTGTATTATCTTACGATCCTATAAATTTGAAAATTTCTGAAGGTAGGATCATAATACGATCCTACGATCCGATTTCATATTAAAAAAAATTAATATGTATTACAATGCTATTAAAATTATTAATTATCAATATTTTATGAAAAAATATTTATGAATAACTATTTTGACTTTCAATTATATGTTTTTATGAAATAAAAAACTATATTTTGTGATTTTGTAGAATTGTATGATCCGTATCTACCGACTCGATCTAAACCATCCTATAGATTTAAATTTGAATCCCGATCCTGACTACATTGGCTGGCGGGATTCAAACCGTGTAAATTAGTTAGAGATGAACAAACAAGGTAAAAAATATAACAATCTCCAAATTGTTCGCGCTTGAAATTCAAGCAACTTGGAAACTATGAAATGCAGGAATTTTGCACGAGGATCAGGTAGAAAATCATTTATTTAGTAAAATCGTTTGTAATTAGGGTTTTTGTAACCAAGGATTAAATTCGCCTTCAATTAATTGTTGAAGAAATCATACACTTTGTTTTCATTATACAATTATGATTGAATGTCTTAATTTATGCAGTTATGCATGATTTTGAGTAAATTGAGAAGAAGTATTGTTCAATTAGCTATTAAACTGCAGAAATAACCCTAATCCTGTTGAATATCTGGGAAATATCATTGCATGATGATTTTGATTAATTCCTCAAACCCTAATTTATAAAATCTAGCATTTAATTTTGTTACTTGATTACATGATACCGCAAATATTAAATTACGAATTACTCCCTCCGTCTCAATCATTTATTCAACGCTTCGGATGAGTTTATGAATTTCAGCTTCATGTTCCTGCAATCATTAATAGTAATTTGAGCAGCTGTTAGAATAGTGTCTAATCAGTTTGGAAATTTGTTGCGTTTATTTGATCAAATGATTTACTGATAATGTTAAGGATGTCTCCTGATTTACCTGTTGCAGGACGATTACGTCTATTGCTAACTGTCAGAAGGTTGTCTCTAGCTGCGTGGAGACTGCGTATGGCATCGGTTATTTTCATTCTATCTTGTGGCAAATGGTTGGAGCAAGACACCCCGACAGTTATCACAGTAATGATGCATTCCACTCTTCGCTGAAGTGTGTCTTGGATTGCCGTTCTGTCATCAGTGTCTTCAGTGAGATTATCTTCTACAAGGGCAGGGTCTACAAGTTGCAACACCTTATCAGGTAGTGCTGCTTCTGCATATAGATGAAGGTTGTTGTCTTCCTTGAACATGTTGTCTGTCGGACTCTTTCCTGTCATGAGCTCAAGAAGCAATATACCATAGCTGTAAACATCTCCAGCAGCAGATGCTTCACTTCCTAGGCCATACTCTTTAACATTGAATTCAATAACAAAGCTTAGTGGGGTAAACAGAGAATATGGACTAGAAATCTCAATTACATGCAGGAGGAAATGTTTTATAATGATATTACCTGGAGCAGCATAGCCAATAGTGCCCCTGAATCCTGCGGTGCTACTTTGATTTATATGAAGAGGTTGAGTAAGAAACTTTGCTAATCCGAAATCTCCAACATGGGCGACCATGTCATCATCGAGCAATATGTTGCTTGGTTTGAGGTCCCGATGCACAATTGGAGTTTCACACTCCTGGTGGAGATAGATGAGTGCATGAGCCACATCAATTGCTATACCCACCCTTTGAAGAAGGCTCATGTTTCCAACAAATCCATGTAGCCATATATCAAGACTTCCGTTGGGCATGAACTCGTATACTAGAGCTCTAAAATCATTTCCCTGGAAGTCAATACTTGCGCAAGCTGTTACGATGGTAACCAGATTCCGGTGACGGGCATTCCTCAAAGCATTGCATTCTGACAGGAAGCTCTTTATTGCATCAAAATGTTGCGAATTGAGAACTTTCACAGCAACCGTATTCCCATCCAAGATCCCCTTAAACACAGATCCTGAAGACCCAGAACCAACTAAGCTCTTTGACGAGAATCCATCTGTCGCTTTGAGTAGCGTGTCATACGACACTTTCATGAATGCTTTTGTCATCACTGGTTCTGATGAAAAAGGCGCCTTTTTCTTCCTGACACGAACCAGGCATATCCCTGTCACTATGGCCAGCCCTCCAAGAAGTCCACCTAGAACTAGAATTATTAACCAGGCATAGGACGTTAGTTTTTTATTCCTTTCTGTGCATTTGGGTAAATGCAACTGTGGAATACCTCCACAAAGTTTGGTGTTACTGTCAAGAAAGATTGCACTTGCGTTTGCAAATACTGAATTTGTCGGAACCGATCCTTGAAAGTTGTTGTGGGATAAGTCTAGGAAATATATCGAGGGAATTGTTGATAAAAAGGCTGGAATAGGGCCCGACAAGTTGTTCCGAGAAAAATCAATTTCTTGAAGGCTAGCCAAAGAAGAGTACGATAAAGGAATTTCTCCATGGAAGGAATTCCCGTCCATATACAAGCGCTGCAGCTCAGTACACTCGCTAAGACCATCTGGAAGTAGGCCTGAAAACTTATTCCTTGACACTCTCAAGGTTACGAGGCTGGTTTGCTTACTAATCTCCAAAGGCAGGGAATCTTCCAAGTTATTATGGGACAAATCTAGTTCAATAAATGTAGCTGATCCTTTAAATTGACCGTTGTCCAAGGTTCCATTGAGTTCATTGTATGATAAATTCAAGTGCGTCAAGCCCTGACAATTTTGGATGCTTCCAGGTATACTCTCTTCCAATTTGTTATCGCTTAGGTCAAGTCTACTTAAACGTGATAAGTTTCCCAAAGAATCGGGAATCTTACCCGTTAGTCTATTGGAATGCAAATCAAGAGTCTCTAATTTGTAGAGCTTCCCAATATCATGAGGAATAGATGCTGTCAGTTTGCTGTTACCTATAATCATTGCCTTAAGGTTAATGAGATTGGTAATTCCGGGAGGAATTGTTCCACTTATCAGACTATCTCCGACTATAAAATCTACTAAAGTGGAGGATAGGTTAGCTATAGAATTGGGTAATATTCCAGAAAAATCATTTTCCCTCAATATGAGGGATTGTAATTGGGTACAGTTAACTAGTGTATTTATAAAGTTAATGTCGCCTTGAAGGTTGTTATACGAGAGAGATAAAGAAGCTAAATTTCGAAATTGTTGAAACCCATGAGGAACCATCCCAGTAAAGTTATTGTTATTGAGAATGATTATCTCAAGGCTTGTGAAGTTTGTCAGGGTCGGGATTGATCCTGAAAAGTTATTTTCAGATAGATCAAACACTGTCAGGCGAGAAGCGTTGAAGCCCATTTGGGATGGAAGCTGTCCATGGAAAAAGTTCTTAGAAAGATCGAGATTTTGAAGAGAGGAGAGATTGAAAAGGGACATGGGAAGTATGCCCGAGAGTTTGTTCCCTCGGAAGCAAATGCTATTTAGGTTCCGCATTCTACCAATGCTGTTCGGGATTGTTCCTGTAAATGCATTGCCAGGGGTAGATAGTGATTCTAAGAAGGTAAAGTTTTGTATGATATCGAAAAGAGGTCCTGTAAGGTTATTGTAGTCCATGGCAAAATTCTCTAGGTTCGACAATGCTCTTAATTCTGCCGGTAGAATTCCCTCTAGATTGTTGTGGTCTATGTAAAGAAGTGTGAGGTTTATGCAGCCAGACAAGTTGGCTGGAATTTCACCTACCAGTGAGTTGTTGTTTATCGCTAGATTCTGCAATCTGAATAAACCGCCCAAGCTGCTGGGGATTTGACCTGAGAGACTATTATTGTAGAGATAAATGGTATGAAGGAAGCTGAGGTTTCCTATAAAAGGCGATATGGTACCTGACAAGCCGCTGGAATGGAGCTTTAATTTAGTCACTCGATTATGTTTGCGACCACAAGTAACTCCCTCCCAAATACAATGATGAATCGAGCTGTTCCATGAGCTCAGAATCCCCTTTGGATGATGATCTTTTAGTTGGTTTTTGATGGCTAACAACGCAATGCGGTCAGTTTCATTCCCTGGATGATCAAAACTACCGGGAAGGGATTCAGTTCGTGAAATCTGTTGCATTGCAAACACAAGGAAAACAAGAAAGGTTAGTTTTCTAAAGAGGCAAGACATAAAACTTAAAATATTATCAGGGGTTTTGTGATAGTTAGACTTCATGTTTGTAGGCTGCTTTTATGTGTGAATTCACTGAGATGTTCTTTAGCTTCTTACTTTATTTATATAGACAATGGTAATTATATGATGACTTATTCTGTTATTGCATTCCTTAGGTAAAAAATAGTCATTTTTGGGAGGTGAAGTGATGTTGACTGTGATTTGTGAGGACTAAAAACAGTAGAGTTCTTGTAGGCTGTAGCTTTATCTCTCTTTACTATCTTAGGACCATTGATTTTTTTTTTGATTTGTGTAAGCTTTTTCCGGTAATCGCGCTTATTATTATTCTTTGATTTTTTGACGTTAGATTAACTTGAATTGGGTTATTGTTTCGAAATAATGGTTGAATAGTAGAAAGTAGAAGGTAATGCTGGTGGTCGACTGAGGAAGTCGATGAACATAGGCTAATAACGTACTCTATTACTTAGTCGTGTACGCCTGTACGGTACATATCCACCTCTATCGGTGATTGTTATGATATCGTCGTCTGAGAGTTTAATTTACCATGTTCTCTTTTTCTCCTTCGGTCTAAACTGCACGTATTATCCTGCAGGGGGCGTAACAATTCTTACCAAGCGCGATGGAACACGCAAGGAAAAAGAAATGGCAATTGTCACCAACCCGTCTTTGAGAAGGTATTGCTATTTGCTACGACAAAGCCAAACCTAAAATGACCCGATTTATTTTACGCTGATGACAAACAAAATTTACTGTCGGACTCATGACTAATAATATGTGATGGCCAGACGCCCAGACCAGCACTGACTTTTTCTAGCTTGGACTTGTAAGAGGCGGTAGGTGGTAAGTCAGATCAAAGTATGTCACTCTCAGCAATCTACAAGCATAGAATATTTCAAAAAAAAAAAAAAACAGGTTATTGGAAATATTTATGCTGGTTTTTTCTTACTAATCTTTGAAATTTCAAAGTTAGGCGCTCTCTCAAATGATTACTCCGCATAAGACAGATGTGTTTTTAGTTATTGTGACTACTTCTTTTTGGTGTCCTGTGCATTCCGGGACTATTTTCTCCTAATGTGTGATATGTTGACTACTAATATTATCGGACATTTAGTCCGTTATGGTGTCCTGGGCATTCTGTGACGATATTTTCACATTTGTTGAAAGCAACCCGTCTTTAGTTATGTCACCGCTAGAATCATGATCGCCATGAATTTGTATTCCAGGATTACTTAAGGTGAACAATTACAGTCTTTGTTTATGTATTCACAATTTGTTGGAAGTGTAAGTGAATCACAGTCTTTGTTTACTAAGCGAAACTGTGAAGATAATTCCAGCTTAGTTAAAGATATCACATGTAAGTATTCACATTGACGAAAGTGTAGAGAATTGAACATTTCATAAACAACTGAATTACTCATCCAGTTATCGACTTGTTTTAGTTTGAAACTCAGACCTATACATATGTCCAGGTGTAAATTAGATCTAATTGTATAAGAACTCTAATTTTATTTTAACGACTCGATATTAAGATGTACACATCTAAGTTTGGCCATTTCAGATTTGTCCTGAAAAATAGGACAGTACCACGTCCACTCGACATTACCTTTCTTCAAACAATATCATTCCATAATATAAGCGTAGATCATTGTCAATGTTTCTATATTACTGTAACTATTACGGAGTATATGTTACTACTAATTTGTGAGAAAGACCTACATGATTGATGATACTCTCTTCACCCCACGTTTGTTGTTTCCTTCGTCTGAGGATGGATTTACGAAATAATGATGTAATATCATTATTGTCTGTTGATTTGGAGATACCGGTTACCGTTTTTACCTTTCCACTAGATAGACTACTCCCTCCGTCCCGGTCATTTGCTTACATAATTCATTTTAGGTGTCTCATTCATTTCATTACCTTTCTATATTGGGAATGTTTTGTATGAGTGATTTGGTAATCCAATTGCACTATTGTCCTTTCGTCATTCGTTAACTAGAACCTCAAATGGCCCCTTACTCGCTCCTTGATTTTTGTGCCACAAGTAAAGGTAAACAAATGACCGGAGTATGTTATTTAATAGGCATATGCATATGTGTGAAGTTTATTTTTTACTTTGCTAAACATTGAAAGGGGACTATTATTTTGAGATGGATCAAAGAGAAAATGAGGATAATATAGATGTAATGGAGGGACTGAGGGAGGGAGTAATAATTTGTCACAAAATACCTTCCACTTTCATATCTATGACTGGATTTACTGATACTTGTGTTTTGATCTACGTCTAGAATTAAATTCGTCAATGGTAGATGGGTTGCGTGGTCAAGCTCTACTGCTCTAGTGTCTAAAGTGTCCGTGTTTGAGCACAAATTATAGAATAGATGTGAGACGATCCATTTCTATTTTAAAAAAAAAATACATTTAATGCTAATAAATGAGTTGTCTTTTTACATAATGGGGCCGTCTTAAAGTGTAAGATCGTCCCGCATAATAATTACCGGAGCCTGTGAGGTATTTTCTTTGATTCTCAATGATGCACTTTGTTGAATCTTGAATATAATGCACTCTATTATCTTAAAGGTATGCTCTTTAGGGCAAGGTGGAAGTTTCATTGGTCTGGAAATCTGTTGACCTAAATTAGTTGCATTTTTCAGCCGCACTAATAATTCTTACTTCCCTTTAATGTGATAATTTAATTTGCACAAATTTTTACTTGTGACGGGAGGTATCCGTCTTTTGTGGAAGGACATGGAACTTTCCACTAATATTATATTGTGAAAGGTACTTCTGTCTTTTACTTAAATTCTCATTCAGAAACAGGTTAAAGCGTTTTCGTTAGTCCATATAGCCGTATAGAATTCTTGCATGTTGCAACAATTTTTGAGAAAATCGAATTACTCATGAAATTGAATTAGTCGAGAGTTCTGCATTTGCGAATATTTATCCAAATATCTACCCGTATACTCTTTTGTTTTTTATTTTACAGCTACAATAGCATATTATTTTCATTTGCTAATTCCTGCAATTCATGTTTGTGAAAAAACAAAAAAATCAAACTTAGAAAAACTATATTTAGTAAATTGAAAATAAAGAGTATACTTTATTTAGACGAATAATTATTTTAATGCAGTTTGTGTTAGACATTCTGCCGTGCAAATACGTTGCAGGTTCAATTCCGTCCACTATATTAATATGTAGACCGACGAAAAACGACATCCGTGTCGAAATTACAGAACTCTCTTAATACAGGAATTTATATATGATTGTGTCTTTTGGTATACTGGAAGTCCAATGGCAAATTTTATACCGACGAAATTCATACCTAGGTCATTAGTACATCCTTCGTAACTTTACCAACTTTACTCTCCAGGATTATATTCTCCTTTAATTGTTGTAATCATACTCTCGGTTTTTATTGTACAAGTATGATTTTTGTGTTAGTTCATGCAGTTAATTGCACGATTTTAATTTCATTATAACAAGTATTGCTCAATTAGCCGTTAGACTGCCAAGTATAGCGTAATCCCCTTGAATATCTGTGAAATGTAATTGCATGATTTTGATTTCACTATATCGAGGCAATCAATTCCAAAACCCTGAATTTGTAATGTCTAGTATAGATTTTTCTAACCTGATTACATGATGTGCATTAAGTACATAACATATTAAGACTCGTAAGTTTAGTTTACAGCAAATTGAAATAGTTTACAACTTTGAATTTCAACAGTAGCATGTTTGTAGGCTTTATAACTTAAAGACTTGATTTATTTGACACTTTGGATGAGAATCGGCTTCATGTTCCTACAATCATTAATTACAATTTGGGGGAACCGTTAGAATAGCTTTTAATCAGTTTGATATCTGTTTGGAAATTTGTCGCGTTTATCTGATCAAATGATTAGTGATAACTGTAAAGGATGTCTCATGATTTACCTGCGGCAGGAATATTACGTCCATTTCTAACTGTCAGAAGCTTGTCTCTAGCTGCCCGAAGCCTGGTTATGGCATCAGTAATTTTCATTCGATCTTGTGGCAAATGATTGGAGCACGACACCCCGACAGTAATCACAGAAATGATGCATTCCACTCTTCGTTGTAGTGCATCTTGTATTGGGCTTCGTTGTAACACTTGGTCAGGTAACGCTTCTTCTGCATACGCATGCAGGTTGTAGTCTTCCTTGAACATGTTGTCTGTTGGGCTCTTTCCTGTCATGAGCTCAAGAAGCAATATACCATAGCTGTAAATATCTCCAGCTGTGGATGCATCACTTCCTAGGCCGTACTCTAACATGCGAATCCAATATAAAGGCTTAGATACTAAACAAACAAAAACAATTATACTTATGTAGATAATTTGATACTCCCCTAAATTTATTTTTCAGTGTTTTTTTTTTGAAAAGTGATTTTGATGACAACATAATTTCTTGTTTTAAAAAAGCTTTTATGATAAATAGGAGTCACAATACTATTACCTGGAGCAGCATAGCCAACAGTGCTCTTGATTCCTATTGTGCTACTTTGATTTGGATGTCGTGGTTGAGTAAGAATTCTTGCTAATCCGAAATCACCAACATGTGCGACCATGTCATTATCAAGCAATATGTTACTCGGTTTCAGATCACAGTGCACAATAGGAGTTTCGCACTTGTGGTGGAGATAGTTGAGTGTATGAGCCAAATCAATTGCTATACCCACCCTTTGAGGAAGGCTCATGTTCCCAATAGCTCCATGCAGCCATCTATCAAGGCTTTCGTTGGGCATGAACTCATATACTAAAGCTCTGAAATCCTTTCTTTGAAAATCAATACTTGAGCAAGCTGTTATGATGCCAACCAAATTCTGGTGACGGACATTCCTCAATGCATTGCATTCTGCCATGAAGCTCTTAGATGCAGCATGATGTTGCACATTGAGAACTTTCACTGCAACCGATTTTCCATCCAAGATTCCCTTGAACACTGATCCGAAAGAACACGAACCTAGCAGATTCTCTGAAGAAAAACCACCCGTCGCTTTGGGTAGCATGTCATAAGACACTTTCTTGAATGCTGTCCCCATTATTGAACCTAATGACAGAGGCGTGTTTATCTTCCTGATGCATATGAGGTATATTCCTGTCAGGATGGCCACCGCCACGACAAGTGCACTTATAACTGAGATTATTAACTTAAGGGCATGGGATATTGTTCCTTTCTTCATTACCGTTTTCTCTTTCTCAATACATTTGGGCAAATGAAGCTCTGGTATTCCTCCACAAAGCCTACTATTGCCGACAAGAAAAACTGCACTTGCATTTGAATATACTGAGTTTGTCGGGACCCTTCCTTGAAAGTCATTGTTAGACAAGTCTAGGTAATATATAGAGGAAGTCTTGGAGAAGGCTGGAATCGGACCAGATAAATTGTTATGAGAAAAATTAATTTCTTGGAGGTTAGCCAAAGACACGTAAGATGAAGGAATGTCTCCATGAAAGAAATTCGCATCCATATACAAGTACTGAAGTTCAGTACACTCACTCAGACCATCTGGAAGTACGCCTGAAAACTTATTATTAGACAGTCGCAAGGATACGGAGCTAACTGGTTTCCTATATAATAACGAAAATTGGGAACTTCTCCTCTGTGGTACACCCTTCAACTGCAAAGAAAATCCAATACATATATTATCCATAGACAATCTAGACAGAGAGAAACCATGTCACAAAAAGAAACACCCAAGTAAATCCACGAGGGCTTCTTCAGAATGTTTGCTAATCGCCAAAGGTAAGGGCCCTTGCATATGATTGTAAGACAAATCTACTTCCACAAATTTAGCAGATCCTGTGAATAGTTCGTTGTCCAAGGTTCCATTAAATTCGTTGTTTGGTAAATACAAGTATATCAAGCCCTGGCAATTCCCAATGCTTTGAGGTATGCTCCCTTCCAACTTGTTGTCATCTAAGTAAAGTTTGCTCAAAAGCGATAAATTTCCTAGAGAGTAGGGAATTTTACCCGTTATTCTGTTGTGACTTAAAACAAGAATTTTCAAATTGTAAAGCTTCCTAAGATCGTGAGGAATAGATCCTGTCAATTTGCTGTTAGTTAGATATACGAGCTGAAGATTAATCAGATTAGTAATACCGACAGGAACTATCCCACTTATTGAACTATCTCCGATTGTGAGGAATTGTAAATTCATGGAGAGATTAGCGACAGATTCTGGTAGCCCTCCAGAAAAATCATTTCCCACCAAATCCAGAGATCTTAACTGGGTACAGTTAACTAGTGTACTTAAAAACTTAATGTCACCCTCTAGGTAGTTGTTGGCGAGAGACAAGTGAATTAGATTATGAAATTGATGAAAATCATGAGGAGCCCTCCCGGTAAAGCTCTTATCCTGAAAAAAGATGTGCTGGAGGTTTGTAATGTTTGTTATAATTGGAACTGGTCCTGAAAAGTTATTATCAGCAAAGCTAAACCATATCAGACTACGGACTTTGAAGCCCATATGTGTTGGAAGTTCTCCATGAAGTTGGTTGCCCGTAACTTCAAGAACTTGAAGGGCGGAGAGATTGAAAAGGGATGTGGGAAGTGTGCCAGAAAGGTCGTTCTCAATAAGTTCAAGGTGAATTAGGCTCTGCATTCTACTGATGTTGTCCGGGATAGTTCCAGTAAATGTGTTGAAAGGGATAGAAATTGTTTGTAAGGAGGTAAGGTTTTGTATCATGTCAAAAAAAGGCCCTGTAAAGTTGTTAGAGGCAACATTAAGAAATGTTAGCTTTGACAGTGCTCTTAATTCTGCCAGAAGTTTTCCCGCCAGCATGTTGTTAGCGATGGAAATAACTCTGAGGTTGATGCACCTAGACAAGTTGGATGGTAATATACCTATAAATGTGTTGTTGCTTAGCTCTAGTACCTGTAACCTTGATAAACCGCCCAACTCGTGGGGGATTTGGCCATACATACTGGTATCATAAAGCGAAAAGATTTCAAGAAAGGTGAGATTCCCTACATAAGGAGATATGGTACCTGTCAAGCCTTGGGACTGAAGTTTTAATATAGTCACTCGATTATGTTTGTGCCCACAAGTAATTCCCTCCCAGTAACAATGGTGAACCGAGTTATTCCATGAGCTCAAAACCCCATCGGGATGATCTACCAGCTGGGCTTTAACTGCCAACAATTCCCTACATAAGGAGATATGGTAGTCTAAACTATGCAGGGCTCCAACTGCTGTAATATATTGGATTAATAACACAAAGAAGATAAGGAAGGATGATCTGTTCCTAAAGAGGTAAGTTAGAAAATTATTATGGGTTTTAAGGTGGATTTGTTTCATTTTTTTTAGGCTATTATTTTATGCTAGAGATGGTTTTTGATTTCAATCTCTTTATCTATTATCTATTTATATGGACAATGATCATTAGCAATTCTACGGAAAGTCGTATTTCGGTATGAAACCATTAACAGTAACTTGGTTATACTTGTGAACTTGTAATTTAACAATTTCATACCAAAAGACGGTCTTATAATAGAATCTGTACATTGTTTTCGAAGTTCTCCCCATGAGGTCATCAAAAGCTTGACTTCTGAATTATGATCATGGTGTTCATAATTCCACGATATATGTAGGGTTGATTACTTGAATGTTATGATTTTCAGCTCTACTGTTCACGATGACTCAATCCTACCGTTACATGTCAACGTTACTGGATCCACTCGGGTATCCTACAAATAGCAAATCATTTAAAATTAGACCTGCCAAACAGTTCGAGTTGTGTCGAGTTCGAGTTCGAGTTCGTGTTCGTGTCACATGTAAACAGGTCATGAACCCTTCAACCCAAACCCAACCAATTTAAATAACGCGTCGTGTTCGTGTCGACCCACTTACATAAATGGGTCATTCAGCCTCAACCCTAACTCGTAAATTTCGTGTCGGGTTCGTGTCGTGTTTTCGTGTCATGTCTATATTTGGAAAGTGTATCTATATTTATGTGATGGGGGATGAAGAAAAATTGGGATTAATTTTTTTTTATTTAGGTCATTCGTGTCGGGTTCGTGTCTAGAGAGCTCAACCCAAACCCGACTCATTTAAGTCTCGTGTCGTGTTCGTGTCGACCCACTTAAATAAATGGGTCATTGCGGCTCAAACCAAATCCGTTAATTTTAAGTCGGATTTGTGTCGTGTCATTAATTGCCAGCTCTATTTAAAATAAATGCTCTTTTATCGCTTACAAAAAAATGCGAATTAACCAAGTGCTTGCAGTTTAGTGGTAGACTTGGGTAACCTCAAAGCTTGCAAAGGCAAGAATTGCGAGGTCCCGTGTTCGAACCCACGGATGAGC